>JAVKPL010012633.1:0-64605 GCA_032173675.1 Gastrolobium villosum | reverse complement strand
GTAACATCCCACAAAAATTAGAAAATTACATAATTTGCAATTAAGGGGGGTAGCATTTTGAAACCCAAATTGGATTTATGTGTAGAGTGGAATTAATTTAAGTAGGAAAAATATTTTTGTTGTTATTATAAGTGAGTATATTTGTATGTTATAAAAGATTTAAGTCATTAGTTAAAAAGGGGGTGTTCTTACTTTTAATTACCATATAGGTAGGAACCTAAATTATTAAGTTGTGGGAACATAAAATACTAAGTTATGGGAAAAATATTTAAAGTGCAACATAATGAAATTCTAGGTAATATTTGGTGAACTACATGAAACTACATGGCTTAGATGAATTTTAGGGCTCTTTTCTCTTGGGTGCCTCGGCCCAAAGTCTTTAGTGGAGGGCTTGATCCAGCCCAAGCATTTTTTTACCATGGATCATTAGTTATTTCACAAAAACAAGTAAGATATAAATCTGCCTTAGTGGCCCACCAATGGGCTAGAATCAACTCCCTGTCCATCTTTGCATTCCCTCTCATGCGCTAGGTAGAAGGAAAAAGAAAAGAAAGATATAGCACCCTTTTACTCGGTCTCCTGTGCGCATAGGAGGTGTGGACTTCTGATTTTTTTACTTGTGAGGATTTAGTGTCTATATGGCAAGCCCTTATCCCTTTAACCTGTCACATGTGCGCATAGGGGGATTACAATTCTGACTTTTGTTGCTTTTGAGGACTTACATGACAGCTCCTCTTTTGCTTCTCCACGCAACCGATGGAGTGAGGGCAACCCTAATGCAGGTTGTCACATTGATCATTGGAAGCCTCACCACTCTAACACCTACCTAGGGCAATAGCTATCATACCCTTTTGTCTCTTCATACTGTACCTTCAGATCAGAATTTGGGTCCACATCATTCACCCTAGGCGCACATTAAAGGAAGAGCAAGCTGATCACTCTTTATGTCCTTAAAATAAACCACTCTCAGCCTATCTCTCCTTGAGCGGATAATATAAGGAGCAACAACCATTGTATGTGGCTGCATGTCTTGAAGGAAATCTGCAGGGGTAATTCCATTGGTCAAGAAGTGACAAGTGTTCATCTAAAGCTATCCCTCTCCTTCTCTTGTGCGCATGGTTTTAGGGAAACACAATCCAAGTTTGCTGCCACCTTGACTCAGACCATTATATTACCCCATTCCCTGCACATGCGTTGGAATCATTGAATCACCATGCAATACTTATTATTTCCATTTCTTGATCAAACCCAACCCTATATTTATACCCCCACAGATCGTGAAACTTCACAAGAAACAACCAGAAAAGTTGCATATCCCTTTCTCCTCCCTATGCCCTCAAACCGTGAGCTACCTTGGAAGAGAACAACCATCCAAGTTTCCATTCCTTTCCCTGCATGGTTCGCTTGAGTGACAACAGTCAGGAGAAGCAACATGAGTCCATTCTTCATCTTTTTCCTTGTGTGGCCTTGCACCATCCACCAACCTTACATCATCTAGAGAAGGAACCCAAGGTTGGAAGTTCTCTCTCCCACTTCCTCTTCACTCATGCGTTAGGCTGAACACCAACAGCTATGGTTGCATGTCCCTCTTCTTACTAATTCTGCCCAAG
The DNA here is from genome assembly GCA_032173675.1 of Gastrolobium villosum. Lineage (NCBI taxonomy): Eukaryota > Viridiplantae > Streptophyta > Magnoliopsida > Fabales > Fabaceae > Gastrolobium > Gastrolobium villosum. The sequence goes on along the minus strand of JAVKPL010012633.1, from coordinate 62,995 downwards.
TCGCGGAGCTGCAGTGAGGAGACATGAAGTCTAAGCAACGTTTTCCTTTCTCTTCCAATGGCACTCTCGGCTGAACCACAAGGAGGAATAGGTGATGAATCCTTTCCTTTTCTTTATTCCTCTAAACCTTTCGGTGTTGGGAGCTCCTTATCCCCTGCACGCAGATTGTGATCTTTGCTCAACTTTTCAGCTCCCATTTTCTTATACCTACAGCCACCGTCTAGTAGGAGAAGGTGAGTTATTCGCTGCTGCCCTCTTGCTCCTTCCCTCCCTAGACTTGGTATGATTGAGTTCTCTTCACTGCATGCTTGTGATCCAGTCTTTATTGGGACATTTCCTCATGGCATGCAGCCGAACCTGACCTTGTGGACCATTGAAGGAGGTAAGGTGTTGTTCTTCTTTTCCGTGTTTCTGCATAATAAGTCAGTTTTGATCATACCTCCTCTATTGCACGTCCTTGATTCTGTCTCGTTGGATATCTACCTCCTTTGCATGTAACCATTCGGTCCTGTGTGGTGCGGTCATCACAGCTTGAGCACAAGCTGACCTTTGTTCCTCTCCACCTCTATTCAGGCGATGGCACATCTAGGAGACCTTAATCTGAGTTCCTGTATAGTTGTAGTGGGAGGTGGCAATTGGAACCGAACTACCAACCATTTGATGCAGTCAAGGAGGTGAGTAAGTGTTAAGTTTCTCTTTTTCTTCTATTTGGTTCGGTCACCTCTTGCCTCTAAAAAGGAGATATATGCATAATTATATATAGTTGTCCCTTCTTATCATTGTTGTTGGACGCTGCTCCTTTGGTCTAGAAACTTTTAATTGTGTGTTCTTTCCCTCTCTGTGTCGGTCACCACTTATATGCTAGGATGATACATGTTTGATTATTCAATCTTTCCTTGCCTCTGCACCGTCTTGAAGTCTTGTTTTATTCACACAAAGCACAGCAGTGAAATCTGATGTAGGAGATTGGAACATAGCCTTCATTAGCGGTGTTGGACTGCCTTGTGAGTCAGAGATATTTCTAGACTGCTACCCGTATTGAGGAGTGTGTAGAAAACTAATTGGAGCACACCTAAGTAACTTAGGCACTGTTTTGTTAAGAGAAATAAAATAAAATAAAATGATGTGGGACTTTTAGAAACTGTATGCGCAAGTGACATTGGGAATAAGTCACATAATATGTGTTGTGGAATAAAATATAAGGTAGAAAACTATTGATATTAAAGTATAATAAATCAGTTAGAAGTGTAGGATGAGAATAAATTTGGAAGTACAAACCCCTTTTTGCTTACCTGTGTTCGGCCCTTTATGCAATTGATTGGAGACTGTATTTTTTCATTTTTTCGGTTCTGTAAGTAGCCTTGGTCACACCTTGTACAGATTTACAACTTATGTAAATAGCATACCTTATGTCTCTAAGCATGCACCCGTGACCTTGTAAATAACAACATGTAAATAATAAAGAAGTGGCACATAACTATTGGATAAGAAACCGTTTATAAACCAAGAATCTAGGAGGAGGGAAAAGCTTAGTAAGGCATAGGAAATATATGTAATAAATTCTGATTTGGTGCATATGTTTGTTTAGGTGCCCAAGGTCCTTTAAAATCGGACTGTTTGATGATATTTGGAATGCTTGGTTATAAAGAATGTTAAAGACTTGAGGTAAGTGTCAGGCGATATTACCTAATGTGACTATTGACTACTGGTATAAAGTTGTGACATGATGCTCCATATTCCGTAAAAGTATTATGTTCCTTATGATGAAAGAAAACTGCCAAAAATGTGCCGTGATGGCTATGGAAATGTGCCGTGAAGGCTATATGATTATGAGATAAAGTCGTTATGTGGCAGCATAACGTATATGAAAAGTATATGTGCCGTGATGGCTATGTGAAAAGTATATAAGCATGCACCTTACATCATACCGCATTTTTGTACGTTTTGTGTGTGAAAGCATAGCATGGCATGCATGTACCAAGATCATATAGGCCTTGTTTTTAGAATAGTTATGTACAGGACCATGTGTTTGAGCAAGCATCATATAGGCATCCCCAAGGTACCGGGGTATGGGACACTTGGCATCAGTCCGCATAGGCCCACAGTTGGAATCCACAGGGAGCTCAGATGCCAAGGTATATTGATTCCACTGTGAAGTGCGCGCACGACGGTGCTAAAAGCGCAAAGGAAAGGCGTTATATACGCAATATATATGAATATGATGAAAAGGAAAAGCGTTATTTACGCAATATATATGAATATGATGAAAAGGAAAAAGGAAAAGGAACAAGGATATGTTGAAGTGACTGTTTATGATTTTGTGCCTAGTTAATACTGTTATATTATTGGTTTTGTTGCCACACTACTGGGATTATTCTCACCCCTTTGGGGCTGCTATTTTCATAAATGGCAGGAAGACGTAAAAGCATTTGAAGGCGTGATGTTTGCTGTTGCTTGCTGATGCATGGACTTTCACGGTTACTGTTTAATTGATTGGATAACTGTAATGCCTAATATTTTGGTAATCTTGGATGACTGTAGACTTTATCATCTTCTATTTTGTTGTGATTCTTTTTATAAGCAGTAACTGTTTTGGAAATGTTTTGTGAAAAGAAATTTTGAGCGTTTTATTAAGTGCTGAATTTTTATCAGTTTTATCGGTACCTTACGGGTCATGTTTCAAAGGGCAAACGAACTCCGATTTTCTATTATTTTATATGCACGCGAAGCCCCGAGAATTTACTTTCAAACTGTGCAGATTTTAGTTTTATACGAAACCTGTACGAATTTTAATAAGCTTCGCTTTACAACTGGTTTTCCAGAAAACAGACAGAATTCGCAAGCATCTTGTGCGTTCTGTTCCGTGGGGCTATTCACCTCCGAATCGCGCATAATTTATATGTATGCGATGCCCCGGATGTCTAGTTTTTCAAAAGCTTGGAATATTTTTTATCGCATCTGAATTCGATTTTATAAAGATTTTATAAGACAGCAAGGTTTTCTGCAAAGTATAGAAAATTCAGCAAAGGGTTTTATCCATGAAATTTTCTATGTTCGATAAACGGTTTCGTTTTTCCCAAATCGTTTTAAGAGAATCAAATGTGGACTTGTTCAAGTCTCCAAATTAAATATTTGATAAAGTTTTAAAATTTATGAGTTTCCATACCGCGGCTACTCTAATACGATTTAGCAAACTACCCTCTTGGATGCATACAAGAGTGGGTGTTACAGAAATTTTTATCAATATTTTGGAGAAAGAAAAATATGTCATGGACTGGAAAAATATGTAGATTAAGAATTTATGATCGGAATTTCTATCGGGATTAAAGTTAGATCGCGTGTGGGACCCGTGTGACCGAAGTCATTTAGCCCCCACCTCTTTTTCTTCTTTCTTTCCTTCTCTTTTTCCCTCTTCATGCGCGCACCCTCTGTTTGTGAAGAACCAAAGAGCCCATTCCTCCTCATCTTGCCATTTTCTCATTTCTTCACCAAATCGCTTGATTTTGGTGTTGAAATCTATTGTAAACAACCTTCTAGATCCATTGGTAACATTTAAAAACCTTGAATCCATCTCTTGGCTGCGTTTTTGACCAAAAAACAGATCCGACCCATAGTGTTCTTGGAGCTTCTTGGAGTTTTTGGTTTTCTTATGGTTTAGTGAAGCCTTGGTGGTGAACATACAACACATTGTGAGTATATTTGTGGTATTTTTGTGGTTGATTTCATAGATCTAGGAATTTATGCTCTAAACCTTTAATTTTAGATGTGTGATGATAGAGAGCCCAAATGGAAAAATGCTATTAGATGAAATGGCCTTAGAATCATGCTTGTAAGCTAGAAATGCTATGATAATTTTTGGTGAAAAAGTTAGGTTTTTAACTTAGGAAAATTTGAGGAATTTTCATGAAAAATGAGTTTTGGTGTAATTTGGATTTGATGATTGTTGTAGGGTGCTTCACACGGACGTGATTGTGAAAGGTTGATTGGAGCATACGTTTGGAACGGATTTGCTAAGTGTTGAGGTAAACCCTTGGAACTTGGGTTTAATCCCTAGTGTGCTCCACCACACCTAGTGGAAGGTTGTGGTTGGATTTTGTGGTTATGGCATTGTGTGATTGTGTGCTTGTATGCATATTGCTTGGATTTTATGAAAATTGTTTGGTCACTGGCCAGTTGACGTGTGTTGGGTTTGGACATCCGCTGGATCATTTTGTGACGGAGTGCCAGTTGGGTTGCCATGGGGTCGACTCTGGGAGCGACACCAGGATGAGCCAAACGTGGGACATCCGCCGGATAGGTCTCTTGAGGAGTTCCGGTTGGGTTGGCCATGGAGTTTTCTCAACCATGGGAGAAGCTCTAGGATTGTCTCGGGAGTTATATGATGGAGTCCTTGAACATGAATCCATGCGTGGATGTTCTTGGGTTGTCTCCAGTTGGTTGGTGATATTGTATTGCTTGCATATTACATGATGTCATATTTATACATTTTAGTGAGCCATGGAGTGGAGAGAGCCTCTAGCTCCATTGGTTTACTGAGATATATCCGTATATCTCACCCCGTGTTTGGGGGACCACATTTCAGGTCACTATGAGCCGGGAGGAGCTTCGGGCAAGAAGCCCGCTTAGTGGACTGTGGATTGCTTAGGGTGCATGGAGCTTGCATGACATTTTGGAGGAGGACTATGGAGTGCACATAGCATGACATTAGTATTTTGAGACTTAGGTCATGAACATATTGCATGATGATATTGCCATGCTTTTGTTGTGTTCATGATGGTATACTAAGTCTTGTTTATGGTTTATTGTTCATGACATGGATAACTGTATATTTTGAGTGAGCATGGGACTTGTCCATTGCCACATTCATTGCCTTTGAAGTCTTGATGATTCATGTTGTAAAAATGGTCCATAATTGTATGTAAATGGCCATTACTTTGAGGACTTTGTAAATGATGTATGTTTTAAGGAAATTGCATGATGGAAGGGCCTAGAGCCTACATTAGGATGTGTTTAAGTGTTGTGTGGAGTACTAAGATGTTTGGGATGGATTACACAACCTTTCTTGGGCTTAAAATGCTGTAATCTGTCATTTTTACTGCATAGTAATCGATTACCCAAGCATGGTAATCGATTACCATGCAACAGGGGACGAAAAATTAGCTACTGTCTTCACTGGTAATCGATTACTGAGGCTTGGTAATCGATTACCATGTGAAGTAATCGATTACCCAAAGTTGGTAATCGATTACCAGAACAGAGGAGGTCAAAATTTGGCTACTGCCTCATTTTTGACAGGTGGTAATCGATTACCACCCACTGGTAATCGATTACCACAGTGTAATTTTCGAAAATTCAGGTTTTTCTAGACTAAAAGAAAGGGGCTTAACTTGATGGGTAGAACTCCAAATGGTACGTGGTTTGAAACCACGCGTAGACAACGTAAAGGACTACAACTTGGTAAAATGTGAGAGTAAGATGGTGAGTTTAAATGAATTGAATAAAAAGAAGGATTAATGATGTTAGCAAAAATGTATGCTTCAGCGTATTGCATTTACAATTATAGTGTTGTTTTAATTGATTACGGAAAAGTGTTGATGTAAGAAAAGGAATATGATAAAAGAAAAATTTGCCCGTAATTTAATTAACCCAATCACTGTGATTGTAACTGCGCTTAATATCATAAACAATGTTAATAATACCGGTGTACAACGGGCTGTTACATTTTATGGTATCAGAGCAGTTTTGTGAGGGAACTCTGATTGTTTGTGTATGTTGTATCTTGTGTTCCATAGCTATCTGTGAACTATTTATGATTAATGTATATGTGATTCCTCAGTGTGGGTCTGATCAACTCATTCCTTTGTGTTACATGTACAGATATCATGAGTAGGGCGCGAGGTCCTTTGCCACCGGATCCGGTCACTGCAGTCCTGAATGCTCTGCAGGCGGAAACGGCTGCAAATAGAAACATTACTGAAAACCTGATGAAGACCAATCAGGATATGATGCAGGCCTTTATGGCTGAGATGAGGGCCGTTAGAGATCGTCCTAGGAGGGATAATTCACCTCCACACACGGCTACGGTGACTCCTACACCGACTCCATCTGTTACTCCTCAACAAGGGGAGAGTGGGGCTAGTCACCACACTGGTGAGGCTAGTCATCACACGACTGACCCTAGCTATGTTCCTGATCCATCATCTGTTGCCCAATCCACTGGGGCTGCGGGGCAGGTTGTTGATAATACTGATGATGAGCTTAGGCTCATATCTTTTAGGAAACATAAGCCACCCGCATTTCTGGGGTCAAGGGACCCAAAGGAGGTTACTGCTTGGTTGAGGGGAATGGATAAGATTTTCCAGGTGATGAGATGCCAAGATCCACAAAAATTGTTGTATTCCGTTTATATGCTGGAGGGTGATGCCCAGGAGTGGTGGGACAATGTGTCTCACCCCTATGTTATTCAGGGTGAGGTTATCTCTTGGACTATGTTTGAAGGATTATTTCATGAAGAATATTTTCCCCGTGATGTTCGGGAGGCAAAGCAAGGTGAATTTCATAGCCTTGTACAGGGAGTTATGACTGTGGATGCCTATGTGGCAAAATTTAATGAGCTTGTGAAATTTGCAAACTATGGAGGTACTCTACCTACTCCGGAGTTCTTGTCAGCTAAATTCCAAAGAGGGCTGAGTGAGAAGATTGCAAAGAGGATGTCTAATACTGCGGTAATAAACTTTGCTGACTTGGTGACCCAATGCAAGAGGGTCGAGACTGTTTATGGGAGGTATCCAAAATCGGATAAGGTAAAAGAGCAAGATGTTAAGAGGACACCTGGTCCTTCTGGAAATACTAATAGAGGAGGTTTCAATAATAATAATAGGGGTAGGGGGTTGCATGTAAGGCAGCCTCCTGGTCAATTCAAGAGGGGTGGAAACACTGGTGGTGGTGGTGGTGCGGACAGATATTTTACCCCAAAATGTGGGAAGTGTGGGAAATACCACAAAGGTGCATGTGGTGCTGGTCCGTTGGCTTGTTTTAAGTGTTGTCGGAATGGCCACTTTGCTAGAGATTGTCCATCTTCTTCGGGGCAGGCTGCGAATCTGCAGGCCTTGCCGACAGCTACTACTACTGCTACTCCTACTGCTGCTGTTCCTACTGTGGGACGAGTATATACTACAAATGCGCAACATACTGAAAGGGCTCCGAATTTGGTAAAAGGTATAATTTTCCTCTCTAATGTTGATTTGTCTGTATTATTTGATTCGGGAGCAACACATTCGTTTGTGGCGGACTATGTGGCTAAAGCGTTGGACTTAAAGGTAACACGAATGGTTCCTCCGATGCGTATTACTACCGCTACAGGAGAGGTTAGTGAATCGTCATGGATTTGTGAAGATGTGAAGTTTACTTATTTAGGCAGGGGTTATACCATTGATTTAATTATCTTACCCCTGGCCTCTGTCAATTTGATATTGGGGATGGATTGGTTGTCTCGGAACTGCGCAATGATTGATTGCTGCGGAAAGAGGTTGTTGCTATCTCACGAGAGGCCGTCTGTTTGTCCGTCCTTGTATTTGTCTGTCAGTCAAACTGTGAAAGCCTTGAAGGCTGGAGATTTGGGGTATGTCTTGTTGGGCGGATTGGTGGGTGATAAAAAGGAGGAGATTTCTTCTATTCCGGTTGTTAATGAGTTTGAGGACGTATTTCCTGATGAGATACCGGAATTTCCGCCTGAGAGAGAGATTGAATTCTCGATTGACCTATTGCCTGGTGTGGGGTCGATCTCCTTGGCTCCATACCGGATGTCGCCACTTGAGTTGGCCGAGTTGAAGAAACACATTGAAGAATTATCTGTAAAGGATTTTATTAGGCCGAGCGTGTCTCCGTGGGGAGCACCGGTGATATTTGTAAAGAAAATGGATGGTAGCATGAGATTGTGCACTGACTACCGACAGCTGAATAAAGTGACTATTAAGAACCGGTACCCATTACCGCGTATTAATGATTTATTAGATCAGTTGAGGGATGCCTGTGTGTTTTCGAAGATTGATCTCCGGTCCGGATATCACCAGATTCGGATTAAACCGGAGGATGTACCTAAAACAGCTTTTCGATCCAGATATGGACATTTTGAATATCAAGTGATTCCTTTTGGGCTTACTAATGCCCCTGCGGTGTTCATGGATTATATGAACCGCATCTTTAAACCGTATTTGGACCAGTTCGTGATCGTATTTATTGATGACATCTTGATCTACTCTAAGAGTAAAGAGGAGCACATTGACCATTTGAGGACTGTGTTGCAGGTGTTGTAGGATAAGAAACTGTATGCTAAACCGTCTAAGTGTGAATTCTGGTTGTCTGAGGTGCAATTTTTGGGTCACGTTATTTCTGCAAGTGGTGTTGCAGTGGATCCAAGCAAGATTGAAGCGGTAAGTGATTGGGAACGACCTAAGACTGTGACTGAGATTAGAAGTTTTCTGGGGCTTGCTGGCTATTATCGCCGATTTATACAGGGATTTTCTGCAATGGTTCTACCGTTGACCTGATTGACACGAAAGGATACTCCTTTTGTGTGGACCCAGGAATGTGAGGACTGTTTTCTGCTACTGAAAGAGAAGTTGACCACTGCTCCGGTGTTGACTCTACCTGATCCGGAGGGTGAGTTTGTGTTATATTGTGATGCTTCTAAGAAAGGTTTAGGGAGCGTGCTGATGCAGGAAGGAAAAGTGATTGCTTACGCGTCTAGGCAGTTAAGGCCACATGAAGAAAATTATCCGACGCATGACTTGGAATTGGCTGCTATTGTGTTTGCCTTGAAAATCTGGAGGCACTTTCTGTATGGGATGAAATTTGTTGTGTTCAGCGACCATAAAAGTTTGAAATATTTGTTTGATCAGAAGGAGCTGAATATGAGGTAGCGTAGATGGGTTGAATTCTTGAAAGATTATGATTTTGAATTGAAATACCACCCGGGAAAGGCTAATGTTGTGGCAGATGCATTGAGTAGGAAGTCTGTCAATTTATCTCATATGATGATGTGGGACAATGAAGTGATTGAGCAATTTCGGGACATGAAAATAACGAATTTCTTTGCAGGGAGAATGTGTGATATGGAGTTGACTCGGATTGAGAACGAGCTGCACGAGAAAATTAAAGAGACTCAGATTCGCAATGAAAGTATAAAGTATTTGAAAGGCCAGAGTGGCATATCTGTTAATGAACAGGGACTATTATTATATCAGGGCAGGATTGTTGTGCCCAAGGAACTTGCAGAGGAAGTTATGACTGAGGCCCATAAGGGTCAATATGCTATCCACCCAGGTGCCACAAAAATGTACCAAGATTTGAAAGTTAAGTTCTGGTGGCCTGGGATGAAAAGGGATGTTGCCGAGTACGTGTCTAAGTGCTTGGTTTGTCAAAAAGTAAAAATAGAGCATCAGAAACCTGCTGGACTACTTCAGCCGTTGGATATACCTGAATGGAAATGGGAGAGTATTTCAATGGATTTTGTTGTTGGATTGCCGCGAACTCAAGCTGGTTATGATTCGATTTGGGTTATTGTGGACCGACTCACGAAGTCTGCACATTTTCTACCAGTACGAGTGGATTTCACCACCGAGAAGTTGGCTACGTTGTATGTAAAGGAGATTGTTAGGCTCCATGGGATACCGATTAGCATTGTGAGTGATCGGGACCCGAAGTTTACTTCACGCTTTTGGGGATCTTTGCAGCAGGCTTTTGGCACTCAGCTTCGACTGAGCACTGCTTATCACCCGCAGACTGATGGTCAGACTGAGAGGACCATACAGACACTTGAGGATATGCTGAGAGCTTGCACACTGGAACAGGGTAATGCCTGGGATAGGTACTTACCATTGGTGGAATTTTCTTATAATAACAGTTTTCATTCCAGTCTGGGTATGGCACCATATGAGGTTTTGTATGGCAGGAGGTGTCGTACGCCCACGTGTTGGACTGAGGTAGGCGATAAAGAAAGATTTGGTTCGGATTTTGTACAGGAAACAACAGTGCAAATTGAAATGATCAGAGAAAAGTTGAAATAGGCACAGAATCGACAGAAGAGCTATTATGACAATAAGCATAGACCACTGGAATTTGAGGAAGGTGACCATGTTTTTGTACGGTTATCTCCGGTCACAGGTGTTGGCCGTGCGTTGGGTGTGAGAAAGCTGAGTCCACGGTTCATTGGGCCGTATCAAATTATGAAAAGAGTAGGATTGGTGGCCTATCAGCTTGCCTTACCCCCGCAATTATCTAATTTACATGATGTCTTTCATGTGTCGCAGTTGCGACGTTATGTTCCGGATGAATCACATGTGGTGATACCGGATAATATTGAAATCAGGGAGAATTTGAAGACTCCCATCGGTCCGATTGCAGTATTGGATCGCAGTGAAAAGCGATTGAGAAGTAAAGTGATTCCCATGCTGAAGATTCAGTGGGAAGGCCGCACACCTGAGGAGGCTACTTGGGAGCGGGATGACGAGATTCTCCGGCTGTATCCTGAGTTAGCGAGCAGGTATGATTTAATTTTGCGGACAAAATTTCAAAAAGGTGGGGTGAATATAACACCTCATATATTTAAATGTGAATTTTTATATTATAATGTGAAAGGAAAATTGGTGGATTAGTGAAAATCCGTGGTTTATGGCCAAAATGGGCAAAAAGGGCAAAATGGTAATTGACCAGCCGTGCATTCTGAGGCAAAAATACTGAGTTAGAGATTCCATATGACAAAAGTAATACTGGAAATGGAATCAGGGCGAAAAATTGAGTGAATAGGCAAATTTGGGAAAAATTGATGAATAGTGATTTTTAAGTGTTAAATACTGTGGTGTGAGTGTACCGATAGGTGTGAAATTTTTATCAATATTTTGGAGAAAGAAAATATGTCATGGACTGGAAAAATATGTAGATTAAGAATTTATGATCGGAATTCTATCGGGATTAAAGTTAGATCGGGTGTGGGACCCGTGTGACCGAAGTCATTTAGCCCCCACCTCTTTTTCTCCTTTCTTTCCTTCTCTTATTCCCTCTTCATGCGCGCACCCTCTGTTTGTGAAGAACCAAAGAGCCCATTCCTCCTCATCTTGCCATTTTCTCATTTCTTCACCAAATCGCTTGATTTTTGTGTTGAAATCTATTGTAAACAACCTTCTAGATCCATTGGTAACACTTACAAACCTTGAATCCATCTCTTGGCTGCGTTTCTGACCAAAAAACAGATCCGACCCATAGTGTTCTTGGAGCTTCTTGGAGTTTTTGGTTTTCTTATGGTTTAGTGAAGCCTTGGTGGTGAACATACAACACATTGTGAGTATATTTGTGGTATTTTTGTGGTTGATTTCATAGATCTAGGAATTTATGCTCTAAACCTTTAATTATAGATGTGTGATGATAGAGAGCCCAAATGGAAAAAATGCTATTAGATGAAATGGCCTTAGAATCATGCTTGTAAGCTAGAAATGCTATGATAATTTTTGGTGAAAAAGTTAGGTTTTTAACTTAGGAAAATTTGAGGAATTTTCATGAAAAATGAGTTTTGGTGTAATTTGGATTTGATGATTGTTGTAGGGTGCTTCACACGGACGTGATTGTGAAAGGTTGATTGGAGCATACGTTTGGAACGGATTTGCTAAGTGTTGAGGTAAACCCTTGGAACTTGGGTTTAATCCCTAGTGTGCTCCACCACACCTAGTGGAAGGTTGTGGTTGGATTTTGTGGTTATGTCATTGTGTGATTGTGTGCTTGTATGCATATTGCTTGGATTTTATGAAAATTGTTTGGTCACTGGCCAGTTGACGTGTGTTGGGTTTAGACATCCGCTGGATCATTTCGTGACGGAGTGCCAGTTGGGTTGCCATGGGGTCGACTCTGGGAGCGACACCAGGATGAGCCAAACGTGGGACATCCGCCGGATAGGTCTCTTGAGGAGTTCCGGTTGGGTTGGCCATGGAGTTTTCTCAACCATGGGAGAAGCTCTAGGATTGTCTCGGGAGTTATATGATGGAGTCCTTGAACATGAATCCATGCGTGGATGTTCTTGGGTTGTCTCCAGTTGGTTGGTGATATTGTATTGCTTGCATATTACATGATGTCATATTTATACATTTTAGTGAGCCATGGAGTGGAGAGAGCCTCTAGCTCCATTGGTTTACTGAGATATATCCGTATATCTCACCCCGTATACAGGTGGTAATCGATTACCACCCACTGGTAATCGATTACCACAGTGTAATTTTCGAAAATTCAGGTTTTTTCTAGACTAAAAGAAAGGGGCTTAACTTGATGGGTAGAACTCCAAATGGTACGTGGTTTGAAACCACGCGTAGACAACGTAAAGGACTACAACTTGGTAAAATGTGAGAGTAAGATGGTGAGTTTAAATGAATTGAATAAAAAGAAGGATTAATGATGTTAGCAAAAATGTATGCTTCCGCGTATTGCATTTACAATTATAGTGTTGTTTTAATTGATTACGGAAAAGTGTTGATGTAAGAAAAGGAATATGATAAAAGAAAAATTTGCCCGTAATTTAATTAACCCAATCACTGTGATTGTAACTGCGCTTAATATCATAAACAATGTTAACAATACCGGTGTACAACGGGCTGTTACAAAACCCAATTAATTCAGAAGCAGTAACATTAAAACACGCAGTCTAACAAAGAATACTCACACCTACTCGTTGCTGGTTGATTCCCCCATTTGCAATAACCAAAATGTATCCATTATTTCCTTCTATTGGAGTACAGAAGAAGAGAGCAGACTATGAGTAACAACTTAGGGACCAAAGAACATTTTTTGCAGTTACACATAGGCATAACATAAACAATTGTTAGATTTCAGGCACACGTACCATTAGGTGCCCAATTACGCTGATCAGCATAAGGTCTCCAAACAGAAGCAAGGGCGAATGGTTCCAGCCACAAATCTTTTGGTTCACGTTTATTATGTCCCATACAACACACTAAGTCAGAGTCAATGAGAACTTGCTCTGAAGAGAAATAATTGGAAATCAATCTATAACCTAATGGCTTATAACTATTAACTAACCACACATCCCTATACTATACCTTTGCTAAAGCATGTGAAGCCAATGCCAAAATCCTTACACAATCTCCCTTCTATGATTTTTTCCTTTTTCCAGACTTGTTCCATTTCCCCTGCAAAATCAAATATCAGAAAAACAACCAAAAGGAAAAAACATAACAAACTCACTCAGAGGCCAAGAAATATTAGCCATATCATATCACATCACATCAGTGTTTCAAATATTGTGAAATACTATTTATTATATATATTGAAAATGGCGCATACACGCATCGCGTCGCATGTAAGTCAAAATCATTTAGTTGTTCATCATCGTTGGTAATAATAAAAGAAGCTTAACTATCTGAAGGGAAACCGAAACAGACGAAGAAGGTGTAGGCTAAGGAATAGGATAGGGTCCATCGTGTTGATGTTGTAGCAGTAAATGCATAATCCAATTCACAACGAAAAATGAAGCTAGCAACGCAATAAGCGCCAGAAGCACTTTGGTTCGTTTCCTTCGATACTACGATGAGAACGATAAGGAAGAAGAAGAATGGGATCTACGGGAGCTGGAGATGCGTCTCGGCGAATGACTCAAAATTGGCGAGTTGGACCGGCACCGATCTGGGACCACATCGAAATCGAAAACGAATACCATGATTCGGGTTCGGGTCAGATCCGTAAAAAGAGAAGTTGAAATCTATTGTGAAATAAATTTATTTTTTTTAGTTAGAAATATCAATTAGCATTAGGAACGGCAACGGCGGCGTCGTTGGGTGAAATAAGGAATCTTCGAATTGAAGAATTTAAACGCAAACTGGAATGCCTTGTGACTTATCCGACTTCCCATTCTAGCAGTTTAGTTAGGTAGGGAATTATATTTATAAATGTAAATCTTCATTTATTATAACTATTTTGATAATTATACTTCATTTAAATGAATGGTCAATTCATTTGAAATACTAATTTTATCCTAGATTGACATCAACCTATAAAATAAACAAAACTAGAGTTGACATTGCTCCTTCGGGGGTACCCGTTGAAAGTTGATGACACTTCTTCATTCATCTTAAATGCTTTTATTTTGATTTTTTTTTTGAATTATAAATCAAGAACTGAATTCGATATCAGATTCTACTTCCTAGTTTGTAATAAAACTGGTGACAGAATTTAAACATACTGTTACCGACCCACACAATTTATATGATGTTTAGTCTTGGCTATATAACAGGAGGTAATAAGAGTTTATGGAAATCTAGCTATACAATCATAGATTTTGATCTATTCCTACCACACGCGGATATAAGGCCCAACTCATAAATGATCCAACAGTCAATGTAAGGAAATGTACTTGATATGCGTTCACATGTCCTTTTTACAAAGAACATGTCTGGGACTGGAAGAATACAGACAAATAGGAAGCTATTGATTGAGCTAAACTCATTCATCAATGTCACGTGTCCTGCTTTTCCTCTCACGTGACTAAGCTAACTTTTCCAAATAGTGCTGGCATCCCGATATTGGCGTTTTACCAAAAACGTTTGGCAGAAATCAGATCAGGAAGCACCTATTGATCTCGCGTTAGTCGCGCAAGTTAACAAAGAGATATTAACTAACGAAAATACTTATAGGAATGGTATTTTTTATTTTTGTAATTATTTTTTAATTATATATTTTTGAAAGTATATAATTAAAAAAATAATTTTAATATTATAATTATATATTTATGAAAATATATAATTAAAAATAAGTTGCAGGATGTCCTATAATAGGATCTATAATTGAACATCCGATGCACCCATTAACTAAAATGCCTATTCAAACACTTTCCCAAGCCCCAAAAGAATTATATTTTTCACTTTTAGGGTGTGCATGACAATCAGTGTTATTAAACCCGGCCCGAGCATCGACCCGGTCTGACTACTGGGTCATTGGTCTGACCGGTGGGTCACTGGTTGGACCGGTTGACCCGTATATATATTCCATATCAAAAACAACTAAAACAAAATTCACTAGGTAAACTCAAAAACTACCTAATTATATTTGTATAAGTTAATAATTAATCAATAAATGAATAGAAAAAAAAAACAGTGCCCTAGATTTGGATTTGGCTTGGGAATTAATAAGTGTATCTGTGTATGGTGCAACAATTACTTTCTTTTTTCTTAATTTTTCTTGCTACAACAAATATTTTCCTTTGTTGGTAAATGTTACTAAGTTCAAATCAAAGCCCATAGATATATAAGCCCAAAAGTGGAAGAAAGAAGCATACGGAAACCACGCGGAAAGGTCTAGAATCTATATTGCAATCTCTTATCCTCTTCCCTCACCTTTTCACTCATAGCCTCTACATCTCACCCTTTTTCATCCAATTAAAGAACATAACTTTTTTGTTTTTCTGCATTGTTTCTTTAGTTTACTTTGCAAAATGGCGATGGTTATTGCTTTTGTTGGTGTTGCTCCTGTTCCATATTTTCATCTTCCTCGTTCATCACTTCTCCATCATCTCTATTTCATTTCCGCAACTCTTTCGCTGTAAGAGCTAATTGCTTGTACCTACTCAGTTGCATAAATGGCTTCAAAATTGTTCCTTTTGGGGAATGGAGTGAAGGGTATGCTTCAAAATCATGTGGGTGTTGTTTGGATTATTGAAGTTTATGATTTTTTTTTCATTTTTTGCAGATGGGATTGTGCTGATGCGTCTTCCACACGAACAAACTAACCGTACTGGTTCATTAGACCCGGCGGGTCACCGTGTTCCAGAAAAAATCGGATGAGTTGCATGGGTCGTAAGCGGCTAATTGCATGCCCGGTCTGATAATTAAACCCAACAGGTGACCTCACCAGGTCACCGGAACCCGGGTCAACCCGGCCGGGTCAGTCCGGGTTTAATAACACTGATGACAACCATTTTGTTCCCTGGCACTTTTTCTGGAAAAAAAAAACAATTTTTTTCTATTTCTGTGCCTTGGAACAGTTTCTTAGAAAAAAATGTGTTTAATAACATATTCTATTTTTATTCCGAGAATGAGAATTGTGTTTGATAACATAAAAAATAATATAGTAAAACATAATTCCTGTTAAGCATGAAGGTTGAGGATTTAGGGTTTAGGGTGAATTTGTCTGGGACTGGCAGAGTGTGGCTCGTGGAGAGGGCTTTGTTCCCCCTTCAACCCTCCACGAGGCGGCACTAAGGCCTTTGAAGGGGAACAAAGCCCTCTCCACGAGCCACATTCTGCCAGTCCCAGACAAATTTACCAGCATTGCGTAGGGAAGAAGAAACACCCACCCCAGCAGGGATGACAAGAACTACAGTATATCCCCGCTGATCGAGAATGTGAAGTGCTGGTGCAAAATCAGAATCTCCTGATATTACCATGATAGAGGGTGGTGGAGGGTTGTCAAGTGGAAATAAGAACATGTCAACCAAGATAGCTTTGTCAGCAACATCTTTTCTACCATTGGGAACATCAATGAGTTTAACACCAGTTCTCTGAATGCCCTCTCTAAGTCGCCTAAGGAAAAGACTGAAATCCCCATAAGTAGAAAACATCTTAACAGCTCCTCTAATTACTGGTTGCACCTGTAAAGCCATTCTTATATTACCTGCCACATCTTCAGGGCGTACATCACATGGAACCCAACAATTTTCCATATCCCAAAAGATAGCTCACCAATCAAATGAGGGGCTGCGGGCTTGAAGGACATTGAAGCATGTTTGCATTTGATTCAGTGGTATTTTTCCCATATGTTCCAAGGATTCTGAAGGCATTACTGGTGTTGATTTATTTGTGGTAGCCATAAATGTACTAGAAAATCAGAACTCCCAATAATTAGCGGTAGTAATTGGAGAATTATTGAGGCGGTTCAATGGGGAGACTAATCCGGTGCTTATACCCGAAGAGGGTACAAGAATCCGTAAGAAGGTGAAGGTCCTGGTGGGAATATATATCTCAACAGCGGATTAGAATGTGAGAGAGCGTTACTATATATAGTACGATTAGTTGTACTGTGAAATTAGAATTCAATGAGACACAGACTCCTAATAACCATATTAAGATACGAATATACAATATTACGAAGATCTAGAATATCAAACCAGTCTCAAATCAATCGCGATACAAATTGTTAATTGATTTTTAAGTTATAAATCATATTAAATCATAAGATTTGATTAGATAATAAAAGATTCCCACCAACACCATCTGGGGAGGGGCATAAGTACCGTAATCCTTAGACTCGCACCCGGACTCTGGATTAGTCCCATAGGCGGCTCAACGAGTCGAACCCGTAGGGATACCGGGTGTTCTGATTCGCCTCAAAGAGGTAATTAGGATCACTTTCGAAAAAAAAAAAATCGTATAAATAATATATAAGTAAATAATTCTTTTGATTCTAAAAAAAATGCGAAATCTATTTTAATTCCTTAGGAAAAAATATATATTAATCTTTTTTGAAAGACTAAAGTGAATTTTATTTGAATTTTAGAAGGATCACAATTTGAAAGAACTAAAATTTCAGAGATACCATAAGTCAACTTTTTTTTTTTCCCAGAAATTATTTTGATCCCGAGTTTTTTCTTGAGAATCAAAAAAGGTATTTACTCATAATATATTAAGCATATAATCCTTAAAATATGAATAAAAAATAAGTTTGATTTTTAGTCCATCTCTGAGTGATATAAAATCTGTTAAAATATAAGTACATAATAAATAAATAAGACAAGAAAAAAATTAAGAATTGAAAATTAGATGGGAAATAAATCTAAATATGATAAAATTAGTTGTACTAAATAATTTTCTCATAAAAACCCTAAGAATAATGTCACCAACTAAAAACGACAAACCCACCCAACCATATTTACAAAATCTCAACTTAGGAGGGTAAAGAGAGAGAGAGTAACAAGAATCTCAACCCTATCAGTTAGAAACACAAAACCGTCCTCATATTGAAAAAGAGTAACAAAATTATTTAAAACAAAAAGCACACTAACCTGAACGAGGGGGAGGAAGTCGCTTGCGGAAAAGTAACGAGAAGAGAAAGTGAGCGCTATGAGTGATGAGCCTGAGGGCAGGATCAACCAGCTTCGACAACCAACCATTGCTCCTGTTAGGGTTTGTGAGGGATGTCGGCGGACGATCATACGACGTCGTTTGAATCCTGCGGAAGGGGTGTTTGCGTAACTTTCCTTTAGTTCCCAACCCTGCTGTTGCATACAGCTTCTCTTTCTCTTCCGTCACCATTTGACTAATCAATGACACTCCGAGAAGAAACAACCAATCTTGATAAAATAAAATAAAAAGTGCAGAGAGTGCAAATTAGGGTTTTAATCCTACAGAGAAATATAATTAAACAATTTTCCTTTCCTACTTTTCTTATTATTATTTAAGTTACGTGAGTAATATAATACAATATTTATAACGGAAAAGGTTATGCTTACACAGTATTTTTGTTTACAATCTCTTACAATCGTATCTTAATCGTTGATTTCCCCCAATCAACGGTTATCATTTATTAGGAATTAATAATTAATTAATTTGATTTGCGAGAATCTTAACTGTTGATTGAAAGAAATCACCCTACACCCTACACCCTACACCCTAAACCCTACACCCTACACCCTAACCCCTAAACCCTAACCCCTAACCCCTAAACCCTAAACCCTAACCCCTAAACCCTAAACCCTAAACCCTAACCCCTAAACCCTAACCCCTAACCCCTAACCCCTAACCCCTAACCCCTAAACCCTAACCCCTAACCCCTAAACCCTAACCCCTAAACCCTAGCCCCCAATCCCCAACCCCTAATCCCTAACCCTTAATCCCTAACCCCTAAACCCTAAACCGTACATCCTACACCCTAAACACTACACCCTAAAACCTACACCCTAAACCCTAAACCCTAAACCTTACACCCTAAACCCTACACCCTACACCCTAAACCCCATACCCCACCCCACACCCTACACCCTAAACCCTAAACCCTACACCCTACACCCTACCCCCTACACCCTAAACCCTAAACCCTAAACCCTAAACCCTAAACCCTAAACCCTAAACCATAAACCCTAAACCCTAAACCCTAAACCCTAAACCCTAAACCCTAAACCCTAAACCCTAAACCCTAAACCCTAAACCCTAAACCCTAAACCCTAAATACAAAAACCCTAAAACCCCTAGACCCTAACCCGAAAACCCTAAACTCCGAAACCTTAAACCCGAAATGCGAAACCTGAAACCCTAAACCCTCAATTATATTAATTTCAAAATTAATGACTGATCTATATTAACGGGACTATGGGAGTAAATAACTGCCACAAGATAACACCCTGACAGTCCCGCCATGGGTAGTGAGACTGAGGCTCTTACAATAGTGGCCCAAATTTCTCCTTTCCACTATTATGATTTCATTATAATTAATATCTAACTATTTAAATTATTGTTATTATAATTATTATTATTAATATTATTTTTATAAACGCGAAACCATCAACCCTAAACCCTAATCCCTAAACCATAACCCCTAAACCCTAAACCCTCAACCTTCAACCCTAAACCCTCAACCCTCAACCCTCATCCCTAAAATCCTCAACCCTCAACCCTAAGCCCTCAACCCTCAACCCTAGACCCTAGACCCTAGACCCTCAACCCTAGACACTAGCCCTAGACCATAAACCCTAAACCCTAAACCCTAAACCCTAAATGCTAAACCCTAAACTCGAAACCCGAACCCCGAACCCAAACCCCAAACCCCAATCTCCTAACCCCTAACCCTTAATCCCTAACCCCCTAAACCCTAACCCCTAACCCTAACCTTAACCACTAACCCCTAACCCTAAACCCCAACCCCTAAAACCGAAACCTGAAACCCGAAAACCAGAAACACGAAACCCGAAAACCCTAAAACCCCTAAACCCTAACCTGAAAACCTGAAAACCCAAACTCCTAAACCTGAAACCTTAAACCCGAAACACGAAATGCGAAACCCTAAAC
This sequence comes from Gastrolobium villosum, assembly GCA_032173675.1. NCBI lineage: Eukaryota > Viridiplantae > Streptophyta > Magnoliopsida > Fabales > Fabaceae > Gastrolobium > Gastrolobium villosum. The sequence continues at coordinate 42,944 of JAVKPL010012633.1, read as the reverse complement.
CCTAAAACCCTCAACCCTAAACCCTCAATTATATTAATTTCAAAATTAATGACAGATCTATATTAACGGGACTATGGGAGTAAGTAACTGCCATAAGATGACACCCTGACAGTCCCGCCAGGGGTAGTGAGACTGAGGCTCTTACAAGAGTGGCCCGAATTTCTCCTTTCTACTTTTACGATTTCATTATAATTAATATCTAACTATTTAAATCATAAATAAAAATTATTGTTATTATTATTATTATTATTATAATAACTTTTATTTAATTTTATTAAATAATAATTAGCACTATAAATTTATTTATAATAATATTTTTAAATTTTTATGTCTTTAAAATTTCCAAATCTGTCGTCAATTATACATGTTTCATGACTGGTTTTTATTTTAATTTTGTATCTGTTTGTTTGAAGAATTGAAATATTTGATATTATTTAATTTGGATAAGTTAAATATATAATTGTTGGGATGATTTTCTAACCTCATCTACTCTTTTGATTGTTTTGGTGGCGATAATTTTGAATTCTTGGGAAGAATTATTATACTTGATTTTTTACTTTTATCATTATTTGAAAATAAAAATATTTTTTATCAGATAAATTATTAATTTAAATATCTTATCCCATTTTTATAATATCCTTCCATCCATATAATTAAAAATTTATATATTGATATCGGAAATCATCATATGGAAAAATCATGCTTGTATATTGAGTAACATTTGATATGTCTTGTAGAAAAATCATAATGACAATTAATTTTAATATAATTATTTTTTCCTAAAAATTATAATGATTCATGAATAATTATAGTATTTAAGTAATTATAAATGAGGGAGGTTATACTTACAACCTATTTTCGTTTACAATCTTTTATAACCATATTTTCAATCAACGATTAAGATTTTTGCAAATCAAATTTATTAATCTTTTACAACCATATCTTAATCGTTGATTTCTTTCAATCAACGGTTTAGATTTTCGCAAATCAAATTTATTAATCTTTTACAACATATCTTAATCGTTGATTTCTTTCAATCAACGGTTAATATTGTCGCAAATCAAATTTATTAATTAATTATTAATTCATAATAAATGATAACCGTTGATTGGCGGAAATCAACGATTAAGATATGATTGTAAGAGATTGTATACGGAAATAGGTTGTAAGTATAACCTTTTCCGTTATAAATATTGTATTATATTACTCACGTAACTTAAATAATAATAAGAAAAATAGGAAAGGAAAAATGTTTAATTATATTTCTCTCTAGGATTAAAACCCTAATTTGCACTCTCTGCACTTTTATTTTATTTTATCAAGAGTGGCTATTTCTTCTCGGAGAGTCATTGAATAGTCAAATGGAAACGGAAGAAAAAGAGAAGCCGTATGCAATAGCAGGGTTGACAACTGGAGGAAAGTTCCGCAAACGCCCCTTCCGCAGGAATCAAACGACGTTGTGTGATCGTCCGCCGACATCCCTCAGAAACCCTAACAGGAACAATGGTTGGTTGTCGAATCTGGTTGATCCTTCCCACAGGCTCATCACTTATAGCGCTCTAAGTAAATAATTAATATCTGAGGAACACGGAGTGATGAGCCTGGGGGCAAGATCAACCAGCTTCGACAACCAACCATTGTTCCTGTTAGGGTTTCTGAGGGATGTAGGTGGACAATCATACGACGTCGTTTGATCCTGCGGAAGGGGCATTTGTGGAACTTTCCTCCAGTTCCCAACCCTGCTGTTGCATACGGCTTCTCTTTCTCTTCCGTCGCCATTTGACGATTCAATGACACACCGAGAAGAAACAACCACTCTTGATAAAATAAAATAAAAAGTGCAGAGTGTGCAAATTAGGGTTTTAATACTAGAGATAAATATAATTAAACAGTCTTCTTTTCCTGCTTTTCTAATTATTATTTAAGTTATGTGAGTAATATAATACAATATTTATAACGGAAAAAGTTATACTTACAAACTATTTTTGTTTACAATCTCTTACAATAATATCTTAATCGTTGATTTCCGCCAATCAACGGTTATCATTTATTATGAATTAATAATTATTAATTAATTTGATTTGTGAGAATCTTAACCGTTGATTGAAAGAAATCACCCTACACCCTACACCCTAAACCCTAAACCCTAAACCCTAAACCTAAACCCTAAACCCTAAACCCTAAACCCTAAACCCTAACCCTAAACCCTAAACCCTAACCCCTAAACCCTAACCCCTAATCCCTAACCCCTAATCCCTAACCCCTTAACCCTAACCCCTAAACCATAACCCATAAACCCTAAACCCTAACCCCTACACCCCTATCCCTAAAACCTACACCCTACACCCTAAACCCTAAACCCTACACCCTACACCCTAAACCCTAAACCCTACACCCTAAACCCTAAACCCTAAACCCTACTCCCTACTCCCTAAACCCTAAACCCTATTTCAAAATTAATGACTGATCTATATTAAGGGGACCGTGGGAGTAAATAACTACCACAAGATGACACCCTGACAGTCCCGCCAGGGGTAGTGAGACTGAGGCTCTTACAAGAGTTGCCCAAATTTCTCCTTTCCACTATTATGATTTCATTATAATTAATATCTAACTATTTAAATTATTATTATTATTATTATTATTATTATTATTATTATTATTATTATCATTATAAACGTGAGACCCTCAACCCTAAACCCTAACCACTAACCCCTAAACCCTCAACCCTCATCCCTAAAATCCTCAACCCTCAACCCTAGACCCTAGACCCTACACCATCAACCCTAGACCCTCAACCCTAGACCCTGAACCCTAAACCCTAAACCTTAACCCTAAACCTGATCCCCGAACCCCGAACCCCAAACCCCTAACCCCTAACCCCAAACCCCTAATCCCTTACCCCAAAAACCCTAACCCCTAACCCTAACCCTAACCCTAACCCTAACCACTAACCCTTAACCCCAAACCCTAAACCCAAACCCCTAAACCCGAAACCCGAAACTCGAAAACCTGAATCCCGAAACCCTAAAACCCCTAAACCCAAACTCGAAAACCATAAAACCCTAAACTCCTAAACCCGAAACCTTAAACCCGAAACGCGAAACGCGAAACCCTAAACCCTAAAACCCTTAACCCTAAACACATAAACCCTAACACCTAACCCCTAACCCCTAAACCCTAACCCATAAACCCTAAAACCTAATCCCTAACCCCTAATCCCTAAACCATAATCCCTAACCCCTAAACCCTAAACCCTAAACCCTAAACCCTAACCCCTAAACCCTAAACCCTAAACCCTAAACCCTAAACCCTACACCCTACACCCTACACCCTACACCCTACACCCTACACCCTACACCCTACACCCTACACCCTACACCCTACACCCTAAACCCTAAACCCTAAACCGAACACCCTAAACCCTACACAATAAACCCTACATCCTACACCCTAAACCCTACACCCTACACCCTACACCCTAAACCCTACACCCTAAACCCTAAACCCTAACCCCTAAACCCTAAACCCTAAACCCTAAACCCTAAACCCTAAACCCTAAACCCTAAACCCTAACCCCTAACCTCTAATCCCTAAACCCGAAACCCGAAAACCCGAAAACCGTAAAATTCCTAAGCCCTAACCCGAAAACCCTAAAACCCTAAACTCCGAAACCTTAAACCCGAAACGCGAAACCTGAACCCCTAAACCCTAAACCCTCAATTATATTAATTTCAAAATTAATGACTGATCTATATTAACGGGACAATGGGAGTAAATAACTGCCACAAGATGACACCCTGACAGTCCCGCCAGGGGTAGTGAGACTGAGGCTCTTACAAGAGTGGCCCAAATTTCTCCTTTCCACTATTATGATTTCAATATAATTAATATCTAACTATTTAAATTATTGTTATTATTATTATTATTATTATTATTATAAACGCGAAACCCTCAACCCTAAACCCTAACCACTATGGGTTGAGGGTTGAGGGTTGAGGGTTTAGGGTTGAGGGTTGAGGGTTTAGAGTTTAGGATTTAGGGTTTACGGTTTACGGTTTACGGTTTACGGTTGAGGGTTGAGGGTTTAGGTTTGAGGGTTGAGGGTCGAGGGTTTAAGGTTTAGGGTTGAGGGTTGATGGTTGAGGGTTGAGGGTTTACGGTTTACGGTTTAGGGTTGAGGGTTGATGGTTGAGGTTGAGGGTTGATGGTTGAGGGTTTAGGGTTTAGGGTTGAGGGTTGAGGGTTGAGGGTTGAGGGTTGAGGGTTGAGGGTTGAGGGTTGAGGGTTGAGGGTAGAGGGTTGAGGGTAGAGGGTTAAGGGTTTAGGGTTGAGGTTTTAGGGTTGAGGGTTTAGGGTTGAGGGTTTAGGGTTTAGGGTTGGACATAATGTACACTTCCTATTACAGTATCATGTTAGGAAGAAGAGTCAATATAGTAGTTCATGGAAGGGACTATGCCGACTTGAAAGCATACAACCGCCATGACTCATGTTGATTTTATTTCTAATAATGAATTATGATGAATTCAATGTATGGAACCTTTAGCCTAGTAAATGCGCATTATAGTGAATGTTAATTAAATCTTGAAGGGACACCTTATGACATGAGCCAAGTGGGAGAATGTAAAAATATTTGTGTCTCATGTGTAATATATGTCAATTGGTTTAATTAATAATAAAAGAGACTTTATGGTAATTGACGTTTCGCTTTAATAGTAATTGACGTTTTGATGTTTTGCATTATGGTAACGTTTTGTATTAATGGTAATTGACGTTTCAAATTAATAGTAATTGACGTTTTGACGTTTCGCATTAATGGAAAGTTACAGGGAGTTATTTGAAATTTCGTAACTGGTGACATGGTTTAGTTATATAAAGAGAAAAATGGTGAGTCTCTGATTATGATTATCTCTCTGAATTCTCTCTTTCATGTTCTGCCCATAAAATTTGTATCAGACTGGGGATAATGAAAATCCGTAAGGGGTGCAGACTGGGGATTTAGAAGGTCTCAAAGGTCAGCTGGAAGGGTTGGTTGAAATTTTTGGAGGACACTTGCTTCTGTTCAAAATTGCAGCAGAGTACCAGAAAACTTATAGGAGACCTGTTTGTGTAGCTGAATATGGGGCAAAGAATATGGTCGATCTTTTCAAGAAGATGGATGATACCATGATTGTGGAAGGGATAGGGCGTAATAAAGTTGTGTCTCTCAGAAACTCGAAGGTTGGCGGGACTATCCCTTCCACAGTCATGGTATTATCCATCTTCTTGAAAAGATCGATCATATTCTTTGCCCCATATTCAGCTACACAAACAGGTCTCTTATAAGTTTTCTGGTACTCTGCTGCAACTTTGAATAGAAGCAAGTGTCCTTCAGAAATTTCAACCAACCCTTCCAGCTGACCTTTGAGACCTTCTAAATCCCCAGTCTGCACCCCTAACGGATTTTCATTATGGCCAATATAAGGCGTAGCTCCTCCCGAAGCATAATTTATTGCTTCTTCTTCATTTGGACCATTAGAATTGTCATTGATATGGCATCCCATCAAATATCCAGCAGACTCAATAGAACCTCCATGAGGCGGCACTAAGGCCTTTGAAGGGGGAACAAAGCCCTCTCCAGGAGCCACAATCTGCCAGTCTCAGACAAATTTACCAGCATTGCGTAGGGCAGAAGAAACACCCACCCCAGCAGGGATGACAAGAATTACAGTATATCCCCGCTGATCGAGAATGTCAAGTGCTGGTACAAAATCAGAATCTCCAGATATTACCATGATAGAGGGTGGTGGAGGGTTGTCAAGTGCAAATAAGAACATGTCAACCAAGATAGCTTTGTCAGCAGCATCTTTTCTCCCATTGGGAACATCAATGAGTTTAACACCAGTTCTCTGAATGCCCTCTCTAAGTCGCCTAGGGAAAAGACTGAAATCCCCATAAGCAGAAAACAGCTTAACAGCTTTTCTAATTACTGGTTGCACCTGTAAAGCCATTCTTATATTACCTGCCACATCTTCAGGGCGTACATCACATGGAACACAACAATTTCCCATATCCCAAAAGATAGGTCACCAATCAATTGAGGGGCTACGGGCTTGAAGGACATTGAAGCATGTTTGCATTTGATTCAGTGGTATTTTCCCATCTGTTCCAAGGATTCTGAAGGCATTACTGGTGTTGATTTATTTGTGGTAGCCATAAATGTACTAGAAAATCAGAACTTCCAATAATTAGCGGTAGTAATTGGAGAATTATTGAGGCAGTTCAATGGGGAAACTAATCCGGTGTTTATACACGAAGAGGGTACAAGAATCCATGAGAAGGTGAAGGTCCTGGTGGGACTATATATCTCAACAGCGGATTAGAATCTGAGAGTGCGTTACTATATATAGTACGATTAATTGGACTGTGAAATTAGAATTCAATGAGACACAGATTCTTAATAACCATATTACATACGAATATACAATATTACGAAGATCTAGAATATCAAACCAGTCTCAAATCAATCGCGATACAAATTGTTAATTGATTTTTAAGTTATAAATCATATCAAATCATAAGATTTGATTAGATAATAAAAGATTGCTTAAAATATATCATATAAATAATATATAAGTAAATAATTTTTTTGATTCTAAAAAAAATGCGAAATCTATTTTAATTCCTTGGAAAAAAATATATACTAATCTTTTTTGAAAGACTAACGTGAATTTTATTTGAATTTTAGAATGATCACAATTTCAAAGAACTAAAATTTCAGAGATACCATAAGTCGAATTTTTTTTTCTCAGAAATTAATTTGATCCCGAGTTTTTTCTTGAGAATCAAAAAAGGTATTTACTCATAATATATTAAGCATATAATCCTTAAAATATGAATAAAAAATAAGTTTGGTTTTTAGTCCATATCCAAGTGATATAAAATCTATGATAAAATTAGTTGTACAAAATAATTTTCTCGTAAAAACCCCAAGAATAATGCCATTAACTAAAAACGACAAACCCACCCAACCCTATTTACAAAATCTCAACTTAGGAGGGTAAAAAGAGAGAGTAACAAGAATCTCAACCCTATCAGTTAGAAACACAAAACCGTCCTCATATTGAAAAAGAGTAAAAAAATTATTTAAAACAAAAAGCACACTAACCTGAAGGAGGGGGAGGAAGTCGCTTGCGGAAAAGTAAGGAGAAGAGAGAGTGAGCGCTATTAGTGATGAGCCTGTGGGCAGGATCAACCAGCTTCGACAACCAACCATTGTTCCTGTTAAGGTTTCTGAGGGATGTCGGCGGACGATCATACGACGTCGTTTGAATCCTGCGGAAAGGGCGTTTGGGAACTTTCCTCCAGTTCCCAACCCTGCAGTTGCATACGGCTTCACTTTCTCTTTCGTCGCCATTTGACTATTCAATGACACTCCGAGAAGAAACAACCAATCTTGATAAAATAAAGTAAAAAGTGCAGAGAGAGCAAATTAGGATTTTAATCATAGAGAGAAATATAATTAAAAAGTTTTCCTTTCCTGCTTTTCTTATTATTATTTAAGTTACGTGAGTAATATAATACAATATTTACAACGGAAAAGGTTATATTTACAAACTATTTTTGTTTACAATCTCTTACAATCATATCTTAATCGTTGATTTCGGCCAATCAACGGTTATCATTTATTATGAATTAATAATTAATTAATTAATTTACGAGAATCTTAACCATTGATTGAAAGAAATCACCCTACACCCTACACCCTACACCATAAACCCTACACCCTACACCCTACACCCTACACCCTAACCCCTAAACCATAACCCCTAACCCCTAACCCATAAACCCTGAACCGTAAACCATAAACCCTAACCTATAAACCCTAAACCCTAACCCATAAAACCTAAACCCTAACCCATAAACTGAAACCCCTAACCCATAACCCCTAAACCGTAACCCCTAACCCCTAAACCCTAACCCCTAAACCCTAAACCCTAAACCCTAAACCCTAAACCCTAAACCCTAAACCCTAAACCCTAAACACTAAACCCTACACCCTACACCCTAAACCTTACACCCTGCGCCCTACACCCTAAACCCTACACCCTATAACCTACACCATAAACCCTAAACCCTAAACCGTACACCCTAAACCGTAACCATAAACCCTAACCCCTAAACCCTAAACCCAAACCCCTAAACCCTAAACCCTAATCCCTAACCCCTAACCCCTAACCCCTAAATCCTAAACGCTAAACCCGAAAACCCGAAAACCCTAAAACCCCTAGACCCTAACCCGAAAACCCTAAACTCTGAAACCTTAAGCCCGAAACCCGAAACGCGAAACCTGAAACCCTCAACCCTAAACCCTAAATTATATTAATTCCAAAATTAATGACTGCCACATGGTAACACCCTAACAGTCCCGCCAGGGGTAGTGAGACAGAGGCTCTTACAAGAGTGGCCCAAATTTCTCCTTTTCACTATTATGATTTCAATATAATTAATATCTAACTATTTAAATTATTGTTATTATTATTATTATTATTATTATTATTTTTATAAACGCGAAACCCTAAACCCTAACCCCTAAACCCTCAACCCTCAACCCTCAACCCTTGACCATAGACCCTAGACCCTCAACCCTAGACCCTCAACCCTAGACCCTAGCCCTAGGCCCTAAGCCCTAAACCCTAAACCCTAAACCCTAAACCCGAACCCCGAACCCCAAACCCAAACCCCTAACCCCTAATCCCTAACCCCCAAAACCCTAACCCCTAACCCCTAACCCCTAACCCTAAAACCCAACCCCTAAACCCGAAACCCGAATCCTGAAAACTTGAAACCCGAAAACCCCTAAACCCTAACCCGAAAACCCTAAAACCCTAAACTCTTAAACCTGAAACCTTAAACACGAAACACGAAACGCGAAAGGCGAAACCCTAAACCCTAAAACCCTAAACCCTAAACCCTAAACCCTCAATTATATTAATGAATGGTCTATTTAACGGGACTATGGGAGTAAGTAACTGCCTCAAGATGACACCCTGACAGTCCCGCCAGGGGTAGTGAGACTGAGGCTCTTACAAGAGTGGCCCAAATTTCTCCTTTCGACTTTTATGATTTCATTATAATTAATATCTAACTATTAAAATTATAAATAAAAATTATTGTTATTCTTATTATTATTATTATTATTATTATTATAATAAATTTTATTTAATTTTATTAAATAATAATTAACACTATAAATTTTTTTATTTTTTTATAATAATTTTTTTAAATTTTTATGTATTTAAAATTGCCAAATCTGTCGTCAATTATACATGTTTCATGACTGGTTTTTATTTTAATTTTGTATCTATTTGTTTGAAGAATTGAAATATTTGATATTATTTAAGTTGGATAAGTTAAATGATATATAATTGTTGGGATGATTTTCTAACAACATCTACTCTTTTAAATTTTTTGGTGGCGATAATTTTGAATTCTTGGGAATAAATATTATACTTGATTTTTTACTTTTATCATTATTTGAAAATAAAAATATTTTTTATCAGATAAATTATTAATTTAAATATCTTATCCCATTTTTATAATATTCTTCCATCCTTATAATTAAGAATTATTGTATATTGATATCGGAAATCCTCATATGGAAAAATCATGCTTGTATATTGAATAACATTTGATATGTCTTGTAGAAAAATCATAATGATAATCAATTTTAATATATTTTTTTTTCCTAAAAGTTATAATGATTCATGAATAATTATAGTATTTAAGTAATTATAAATGAAGAAGGTTATACTTACAACCTATTTTCCTTTACAATCTTTTATAACCATATCTTAATCGTTGATTTCTTTCAATTCGCAAATCAAATTTATTAATCTTTTACAACCATATCTTAATCGTTGATTTCTTTCAATCAACGATTAAGATTTTCGCAAACCAAATTTAATAATCTTTTACAACATATCTTAATCGTTGATTTCTTTCAATCAACGGTTAAGATTTTTGCAAATCAAATTTATTAATTAATTATTAATTCATAATAAATGATAACCGTTGATTGGCGGAAATCAACGATTAAGATATGTTTGTAAGAGATTGTAAACGGAAATAGGTTGTAAGTATAACTTTTTCTGTTATAAATATAGTATTATATTACTCACGTAACTTAAATAATAATAAGAAAAGTAGGAAAGGAAAAGTGTTTAATTATATTTCTCTCTAGGATTAAAACCCTAATTTGCACTCTCTGCACTTTTTATTTTATTTTATCAAGAGTGGCTATTTCTTCTCGGAGAGTCATTGAATAGTCAAATGACGACGGAAGAGAAAGAGAAGTCGTATGCAATAGCAGGGTTGAGAACCAGAGGAAAGTTCCGCAAATGCCCCTTTCGTAGGAACAAACGATGTTGTATGATGTCCGCCGACATCCCTCAGAAACCCTAACAGGAATAATGGTTGGTTGTCGAATCTGGTTGATCCTTCCCACAGGCTCATCACTTATAGCGCTCACTTTCTCTTCTCCTCCCTCTCCTTCAGGTTAGTGTGCTTTTTGTTTTAAATAATTTTGTTACTCTTTAAACCGCTTGCGAAAAAGAGAGGAGAAGAGAGAGTGAGCGCTATAAGTGATGAGCCTATGGGCAGGATCAACGAGCTTCGACAACCAACCCTTGTTCCTGTTAGGGTTTCTGAGGGATGTCGCTGGACGATCATACGACGTCATTTGATTCCTGCGGAAGGGGAGTTTGCGAAACTTTCCTCCGGTTCCCAACCCTGCTGTTGCATACGGCTTCTCTTTCTCTTCCGTCGCCATTTGACTATTCAATGACTCTCCGAGAAGAAACAGCCACCCTTGATAAAATAAAATAAAAAGTGCAGAGAGTGCAAATTAGGGTTTTAATCCTAGAGAGAAATATAATTAAACAATTTTCCTTTCCTGCTTTTGTTATTATTATTTAAGTTACGTCAGTAATATAATACAATATTTATAACGGAAAAGGTTATACTTACAACATATTTCCGTTTACAATCTCTTACAATCATATCTTAATCGTTGATTTCCGCAATCAACGGTTATCATTTATTATGAATTAATAATTAATTAATAAATTTTATTTGCAAAAATCTTAACCGTTGATTGAAAGAAATCAACGATTAAGATATGGTTGTAAAAGATTAATAAATTTGATTTGCGAAAATCTTAACCGTTGATTGAAAGAAATCAACGATTAAGATATGGTTGTAAAATATTAATAAATTTATTTGCGAAAATCTTAATCGTTCATTATAAGAAATCAACGATTAAGATATGGTTGTAAAAGATTGTAAACGAAATTAGGTTGTAAGTATAACCTTCCCCATTTATAATTACTTAAATATTATAATTATTCATGAATCATTATAACTTTTAAGAAAAAAAATTTATATTAAAATTGATTGTCATTATGATTTTTCTACAAAAATATCAAATGTTACTCAATATACAAGCATGATTTTTCCATATGATGATTTCCGTTATCAATATATAATAATGTTTAATTACAAGAATGGAAGGATATTATAAAAATGGGATAAGATATTTAAATTAATAATTTATCTGATAAAAAACATTTTTATTTTCAAATAATGATAAATGTAAAAAGTCAAGTATAATAATTCTTCCCAAGAATTCAAAATTATAGCCACCAAAAAAATCAAAAGAGTAGATGTTATTAGAAAATCATGCGCAACAATTATATATGATATAACTTATCCAACTTAAATAATATCAAATATTTCAATTCTTCAAAAGTGATATACAAAATTAAAATAAAAACCAGTAATGAAACAGGTATAATTGACGACAGATTTGGCAAATTTAAATACGTAAAAATTTAAAAATATTATTATAAATAAATAAAAATATTTATAGTGCTAATTATTATTTAATAAAATAAAATAAAATTTATTATAAAAATAATAATAATAATAATAATAATAATAATAACAATAATAATAATAATAACAATTTTTATTTATAATTTAAATAGTTAGATATTAATTATAATGAAATCATAAAAGTGGAAAGGAGAAATTTAGTCCACTCTTGTAAGAGCCTCAGTCTCACTACCCCTGGCGGGACTGTCAGGGTGTCATCTTGTGGCATTTACTTACTCCCATAGTGTAACATCCCACATAATTAGTAAAATACATAGTGTTATAATGGTATAGATGCATGTGTAGAATTCGAATTTTTGGTTTATGTGTGGTGGCTTGCGAATTACATGACCTTTATCCTTAGATGAGACTAAGGTAAGTATTTAAATTAAAGTCATAGGAGGGTACATATGTAGGCATGTGAACTTTCATTAAAATCATATGAGTAATTTGATTGTGTGTTATGAGGCTTTTGGTGTTTAAAGGGCTTGGGAAGTGGGCTAGTGTGAGGACTTGTCATCTTTAAACTTGTCTTGTTGGATCCTTTGTATGTGTTGGCCGATGGCCCAAAGAGGTTCTTGGATCAATCTAGTTCAGCCCAATGTGTATCCACTCTTATCTCCCGTAAAGCCTTGTCCTACAAGGTTATCTTGTGTATCAAGGAATTTCCACATGGCAAAATGTATCCTTTTCCCACTCATTCATGCGCATAGGAAGGTAGGAAAGCCTTAGAAAATCTTCCAACTTACCCCTTGCATGACCGCCACCTCACACCTTAGCTTGTGCACCATTTGACTTCAACTTCTTTGCATGGAAGACACTTGTACTCCTTAGCCTTTCTTTTGGGCTGCATCCTCCTCACTTAGGCGCACATGGGGAGCTTTCAAATCAGATTTTTATGACACAAAATCTGCATAGAGTGTTGACCAAGAGATCACCCTTGCATGTGCACATGATGACAACTTCCCACCTCACCTCCTTGCATGCGCCTAGAGTGTGCAAGAAGCAAACTCCTTGCTTGTTTTGACCAAACTTGCAGCCCCACTCCCTCAAGAAATCAGAATTGTCATGATGCTTCATCATTCCAACTCTCCTCCCTCTCCCCTTTAATTTGTGCGCACAAGAGGGCTGTCCTCACTTTGCACATTCAGCCAACCTTCTTCCCCTTTCCCCTCACTTCCCTAGCCGAGCATTGTAGGAGCTTTAGGAGAAAGAAGACTTTGCTAACTCATCTCCCTCACATCTCCCAAACCGTGGCCTATACACCAAGAGTAGTGCAAGCTTTTCTTCTCTTTTCCCTCACTGTCCAGCCTTGTTCCTCACCCTTGGAAGCTGTCCAAGTTGTTCCTCCTCACCATTTGAGCGCACAAGCTATCTTCTAGGAAGGGTGAACTTGTTGGGTAGTAAAGCTAGAAGGTGTGGTGTGAAGTGTGTGCTTCAAGAGGTAAGCTTTGAACTTAGACTCCTTTCATTGTGTGTAACCATGTGTGTGCATGAGATGCCTCCTTGCTTCTGTTTTGTTTTGGATTCTTGATTGAGCATGATAAAGATGTAAGGGTGGAGCTGTTTTGATGATGGCTTGTATGCTTTAGTTATGGTATGAAAGTCTCCTTGTCATGCTTGAGTTAATGCCATTGTTTCTGTATGCATGTGCCACTGTTTTGAGGATAATATGCCACTGTTTCTGTTTGACAAGATCACCATTTTGATGCCACTGTCTCTGCACAAAATGCTCACTGTTTTAGTGCCTCACATGCCACTGTTTCTGCACAAAATACCCACTGTTTTAGTACTTAATGTGCCACTGTTTCTGCACCACAAGCTCACTATTTTAGTACTTAATGTGCCACTGTTTCTGCATAAAATGATCACCATCTTGATGTTCAAACACTACTCTTTATGCCACTGTATTGATGCTCAAATACTCCTAATTATGCCACTATTTTGATGATCAAAAATCACTAGTTATGCCACTGTTTTGATGTTCAAAAATCACTATTTATGCCACTGTTTTAATGTCCAAAAACCACTATTTATGCCACTGTTTTAATGTTCAAAAAATCACTACTTGTGTCACTGTTTTGATGATCAAATGCTACCATTCATGCCACTGTTTTGATATGCAAATACCACTACTTATGTCACTGTTTTAACGTTCAAATACCACTATTTCTGCCACTGTTTGATGCCACTGTTCTGCCACTGTCTTGAGGTTCAAGATGTCACTGTTTCTGTTTGAAAATGGTCACTGTTTGCTGTTGTAAGGTGCTACTGTTTTCCTGCTGTAAAACGACACTATTTCTGCCCACTGTTTTTAAGGAAAACATCACTGTTTCTGCCCACTGTTTTTAAGGAAAATGTCACTGTTTTCTGCTCACTGTTTTAAAGAACAACTCACTATTTCCTGCTCACTGTTTTAAGAACAAACGTCACTGTTTTCTACTGTAAAACGCTGCTATATGCTCACTGTTTCTACTGTAAAACGCTGCTGTATGCTCACTGTTTCTGCTGTAAATCACCGCTGTAAATGATTGGTTGTAATTGATTTAGGTGCGCTTAAGAAGTGAGATACTTCGCTGCTGTTTGGTGTTATTTAAGGCACGCAAGGTAAGTGTCAGGCGATATTACCTAATGTGACTATTGACTACTGGTATAAAGTTGTGACATGATGCTCCATACTCCGTAAAATAATTATGTTCCTTATGATGAAAGTAAACTGCCAAGAATGTGCCGTGATGGCTATATGATTGAGGTAAAGTTGTTATGTGGCAGCATAACGTATATGACAAGTATATGTGCCGTGATGGCTATATGAAAAGTATATAAGCATGCATCTTACATCATACCGCATTTTTGTGCGCTTTGTGTGTGAAAGCATAGCATGGCATGCATGTACCAAGATCATATAGGCCTTGCTTTTAGAATAGTTATGTACAGGACCATGTGTTTGAGCAAGCATCATATAGGCATCCCTAAGGTACCAGGGTATGGGACACTTGGCATCAGTCCGCATAGGCCCACAGTTGGAATCCACCGAGCTCAGGTGCCATGTATTTTGATGTCCACTGTGAAGTGCGCGCACGACGGTGCTAAAAGCGCAAAGGAAAGGCGTTATATACGCAATATATATGTATATGATGAAAAGGAAAAAGGAAAAGGAACAAGGATATGTTGAAGTGACTGTTTATGATTTTGTGCCTAGTTAATACTGTTATATTATTGGTTTTGTTGCCACACTACTGGGATTATTCTCACCCCTTTGGGGCTGCTATTTTCTTAAATGGCAGGAGGGCGAAAAAGCATTTGAAGGAGTGATGTTTGTTGTTGCTTGCTGATGCATGGACTTACACTGTTACTGTTTGATTGATTGGATGACTGTAATGCTCAATATTTTGATACTCTTGGATGACTGTAGACTTTATCATCTTCTATTTCGCTTTGATCTTTTATGAACAGCGGCTATTTTGAAAACGTTTGTGAAAGGAATTTTTGAAAGTCTTAAGTGCTGAATTTTTAACAGTGCACCTTACGGGTGGTGTTTTTATGAGCAAACGAACTCCGATTTACTATTATTTTATATGCACGCGAAGCCCCCAGCGTGCTCTTTCTAAATCACTTGAAATATTTTTTATCGTCCAAACAGAGGTGATAAGAGTTTTGAAACGCTTTACGGATTTGTATTTAGAATGAGAATCTTTGCTAGCTTATGTGACGTTAAAGACTCTAATTCCGCTTAGCAAACGACTCTCTTGGATGCATACAAGGGAGGGCGTTACACATAGTCCCGTTAATATAGATCAGTCATTAATTCTGAGATTAATATAATTGAGGGTTGAGGGTTGAGGGTTTAGGGTTTAGGGTTGAGGGTTTAGGGTTTAGGGTTGAGGGTTTAGGGTTTAGGGTTTAGGGTTTAGGGTTTAGGGTTTAGGGTTTAGGGTTTAGGGTTTAGGGTTTAGGGTTGAGGGTTTAGGGTTTAGGGTTTAGGGTTTAGGGTTTAGGGTTTAGGGTTTAGGGTTTAGGGTTTAGGGTTTAGGGTCTTGATAGTATACAACCGCCATAGCTCATGTTGATTTTATTTCTAATAATGAATTATGATGACGTCAATATATGGATTAAGAAACCATTAATTCACATTAATAAAGAATGAAATTATTAATCATTAAAAATAGAAAAATCACATCATATTCATTGAAGAAAAAAAATCTATTATCTCATAGAGCACATTTAATTCATAGATAGAAAAAAAAATATACTGTATCCGAACAAAGTGAAAGAACAAATCAGATGAAGTACATTTTTGTATTTCTTCAAGATGCTTTTTCTCTTTGATTCTCAATCAACGATTATCCTTGGGGGTTACCTAGCTATCTTCTTCCCGTAATAATAAGCTCCCTTCTATGGCAATATTCTGTTAATGGCTCCCCTTCTCTAGTGGACAGCAACTCCCATTTTTTTATTTATAAATTAGGTTTAGAAATTTTATTTCTTAGTTCTTGTTTATTTTGGTCTTTTAGTCCTTCCAAGTCCCTAGCTCTTTATTTTTTGATACGGATATGGATTGCTTGATTGTCCTCACAAATTTTGGATTTTGAGTAAGGCTTTTGGTTTGGATAAAATCCTTCTACATTTTATGTCTCTGAACACCCAATTTTGTCCCAAATAACAAAAAATACAAAAAAGAAAAAAGAAAAGAAAAATGTAAGTTATGAACACATATTTTTGTCCATCAATAAGGAAAAAATGGAGAGAGCAATCAAAAAGATGGAAAAGGGAAGGAGGGCCATTTCAGAAAAAATAACAGCTTTGAGTAGGACCTATTCCAGCCACAATATATCATTCATCCACCGTCCGATTGAGTTGAAATTTTTTTGGCAAGATCTTGACTCATCGTCCTTAATATCACCCGGTGAATTTCTTGATTAGTATCTGTCTATATGATTTCCAAAAAATTAAAATCCGCAACAGTTTTTTCGGACATTTCTGCAGCGAGCAGCGATTTTATGAGGGTCATTTCTCCCAAATGAACCGTTCGATCGTCCTCAAATTTGGTCAGCGTGTTCCTCGCATACGACACTTCAATCTGACCGGACTGATTTTTGAACTGAGCCTCCTAGCATCAGATATAGATTTCGAAAGATGGGCTGTTAGTTTTGTTAGAATAGATACAATTTCGGGCAGCCATATTGCAAGGATCATTTCTCTCAAATAAACCGTCGGATCTTCCTCAAGTTTGGTTGGCATGTTCCTCGCATATGATACTTCAATATGACCGGACCGATTTTCAAACTAAGCCCTATGGTGTGAGATATGATTGTCGTAAAATGACTGTCCACATTGAAAAAAATCAACTTCCTAAGAAGTCCCACATTGCCCACTTCTCATTCCTTCCTCCTCCCTTCCCTTCCCTCTATACAAAGAGCTCATTCCCTTTCCTTCCAACACACACTCTTGGAGACCCAAAAAACAAGACACTTGAGCTTGGTTTAAAACTAAGTTAGTATAATAGTAAAATTTTAATTACCAATTTTCTCTACATTTTTTCCTTTATAGGAAATTTGGGGAGATTTTCTACAACTTGGCTCCTTACACCAAGTTTTGATCATCTTTGAGGTAAGTCCATTTACCTCCTCTTTAGTTAATAATTTTCTTTTTTTATGTATTGTTTTATATTCTTTATTTGTTAGGAATTTTCTTATATTGAGTATTATTTTATGTTTTTTCATGTTTTATTATAAGTTTTCTTATTTAGCTTAAAAATTATATTAGGGATTGGTTTGGGCGTGACGCCTTGTTAATCTTGTAGTATTTTTCGGGTTATTTTAGTTGTGACAACTTGGTGATCCGAAGCATTCAAAACAATTTCTTTAAAATTATTTTCAAAAATTAAAACCAACCAGTAAACAAATAATTTTGAAGAACGGTGTAGCTTTGAATTCCTCATTATACCGGAGGATACGTCGGAGCGGAACTCTTTTGGTCAAGCTAAAATAAAAATTATTTTTTATAATAAAGGATTAGCTGAGTTGAGACAGCTTGTTAATCCTGCAATTATCATTTCGGATTATCTTAGTTGTAACAGCTTGGTAATCCTAAACTTCTAAATTTAAAATTAAAAATAATCAACACGTAAATATATTTTTAAAGAACGACGTAGCTTTGAGTTCCTCATCGTACCGGAGGATACGTCAGAGCATAACACTTTCCGTCAAGCTAAAATATAATTTTAATATTTTAGTCTTCATTCTTCTTAAATAATCATATTTATATTTTAGGGTTAAAAGCAAGAATTTTCAAAAGCTAATAATAATTCGCACAATTAATTTAAGGTAACCATTTTAAAACGGATGTGTCAGGGGTGCAGTGGGATTAAGTTTCCACCTTTTGCTTGAGCATAATTAGACTCCCGAATCTTTGATCTATAATTTCAAAGACCAGTTTGCAATAAAAGGTTTTCCAATTTTCAAAAGTAAATAAAATTGGTGGCGACTCCATTGTTTTAATTTTTTTTTTTAATTCGGGTCGCTACAATGTCTTTATGAAGTTTCCAAATTCTTTTGTAATAAACCTTAAAATTCAAATAAATTCATAAAATAAATAGGAAAGATAAAATGTAAATTTTTTTTTTAAATTATACTAACTAGAATATAAGAAAGCATTATAAATACAGAAATAGACGTGGACAATTTTGCATTACATCACTAACACATTTCATTCTAATTTACTATTCATCATTTTGAAGATTTGTTGGTATCATTCATTTTTATAGGAATGTTGATACTCTAAGTGATTAGTAACCAGTATTTAGTTGTGCGCTTCACATGGTTGATTTAAATTTTAGTTTTATATTTCAATTTTAGTAACCTCACAATGAAAAATGACATTGAAGAAATCTTTGTTATTACTTGCTTCTTAATGTTAAAAGTGTTCGTAAATTGTAATAGAGTAATCATATGTTATTCATAAGGGTAGCTCTGATACCATGTGGGGTTGAGCCCTAAATTAGGATGTGATTATGGCATGTTGTAATTGTGGGATTAAATTAGGCTAGAAAGAAAAAATAATGTTATAATATCTAGGATTATGTCATAATATAGTTTAGAGTGTCCTGTAGGATGAGTTTCATTATTTTCTTATATTTCATGATTTGTTTTCTTATTTTTGGAGTCCCTTGTTTAGTGTGAATAGGGATTAGTGCTTTGTCTTTTGTAATCACTTTGTATCACAATAATATATAATATTATTCAATCTTCTCCCTTTTTCTCCATGCCTAAATTACAATGATTTCAACACTTCCCTTGAAAAATAAAAAGGGAAGTAAAATAATATTTTTGGAAACTTAATTATTCTGATATATTTCTTTTATGTCCAAGGTAATTCCTTGTGGCTCACATGTAAGGCTTAGTTGAATATGCTTAAATGAGTGATAATCTATGTTGTGATTTTTGGATGTTTGCAATTATTTAAAGATGCCTCATCCAACTAGTTTGGGATAACAATGATATTTTTGTTGTTGTTGTAACTATTTGAGTGTATTTCCATGTCATTCTGCAGTAAGAATGGAGGCTGTAGTTCCAAGAAAAGACCAGTCAAATCAACATAATGAGGATAAGCTGGAGTTCTCAAGATGCTCAAAGAATTTTGGAACTTCAAAGAGAAAGGCTGAAGAAATTCATAAGCATGGTAATAAGAAACCAAAACCTAAAGGGGAACAAGTAAATATTGTACGTTTAAAGAACAGTACTGCTGTAAGAATGGAGGTTACAACTGCGAGACGAGAACATAATGAGGATAACCTGGAGTTCTCAAGATGCTCAAAGAATTTTGGAACTTCGAAGAGAAAGGCTGGAGAAATTCATGAGCATGGTAATAAGAAGCTTACTGCCTCAAACAAGAAAAAGAAATTTGAAGATGATTTCTTAATTAGCAAATTGGAAGAAGATGAAGAAATGTCTTTTCTTTCAAAGACAGAGACCACGAGCAGAGCTAAAAGAAGACTATCTTTCTTAATGCATATTTTTTTCACTTCCCTAGTTAAAAGCTTCATCTTATGACAATTTTTTCAATAGCTTGAATATTATATATACTTTATTGTGCTTAACTAATTATGTTAACAGGATGTCGGGCCAAATCCCCAGAAATGTCATCAGTGCATGAAAAAAGAGAGAACAGCTTTTGTGCCTTGTACTAAATGTCTGAAAATGTACTGTATGCGATGCATCAATCTATGGTATGAAATTTTACATAACATCTAATAAATCAATACTGCAAAAGATTTATGTATTTGTTTATGTAATTCATGAAATGCCCTTTCAAAATAAAGCTATTCTAATTTTGGCACACAGGTACCCTAATATGTCAATAGAAGAAATTGCTGAAAGTTGCCCATGTTGCCGTAAAAACTGCAATTACAATAGTGTCCACCTTAAATTAACTTTTGTAATGAAACAGAAATGTCATATATTGCTAACTCTTTTTCAAATTCTTTTTATATTTACTTCTAGACATCCAGCACGGACATAAGTGATTATGAGAAAGCTCAATATATGCAATATATGATTAACTTACTCCTTCCATTTCTTGAACAAATTTGTCATGAACAATGTCAAGAGGAGGATATTGAAGCTAAAATACAAGGTACTAGTCTTCACCTTTAGGTTTTTTGTTATTACATTGAAGAAATCACCAACAATAAACTCTTCTGTCAGGAAAATCTTCTTGTGAGATTGAGATACCCCAAAGTCCTTGTGGTGACAATGAACGTGTCTATTGGTAAGTGTCCGTTTTCTTAAGAAACTAACATGATTCTTCCCATGTTCTTTAAGATCTTTATTTTAATTTTTTGGTCTTGGAATAGTGACCATTGTGCTACTTCAATTGTTGACCTTCACCGAAGTTGCCCCAAGTGTTCTTATGAACTCTGTCTCACTTGTTGCCAAGAAATACGCAAGGGAAACATTACTTCCCGGGATGAGCTGAAGTTCCAATACATGAATAGGGGTTATGATTATATGCATGGTGGTGACCCTCTACCAGCGTCTTGTGATGTAGAGACTTCAAAGGGGACTATTGAGCTATCAACTAAGTGGAATGCCAAAAGTCATGGAAGTGTTAGTTGTGCTCCGAAGGAGGGAGGAGGTTGTGGTAGTTCTGAATTGGAGCTAAGGCGCATCCTTCCACGTGGATGGATATCTGACGTGGAAGCAAAAGCTCGTGATATATTGAAGATTCGGGAAATTGAACAAATGAGAAGGGCGACACTCGGAGATGGCACAAATGAGAAAACATATACTTTCCAGAGTCAAGAGACATTTTAAAAGAAGAATTATTACTTTTTCAAAGGCATTGGACCAATGGTGAACTAATTATAGTTAGGGATGTTCTTAAGCAGGGGACAGGTCTGAGCTGGGAGCCAATGGTCATGTGGCGAGTATTATGTGAAAATAGGGTTTCAGAAATCAGCTCAAGAATGTCACAAGTTAAGGCCATTAAGGCAATTGATTGCCTGGCTAATTGTGAGGTTTGGTCTTACAGTTCCTTTTGGTGCTCGGTTTGAACATATTGTCAAATTAGAACATTATGTCCAAATTTATAGTTTTTCCTCTTTTTAAATCCCACTTATCATTTATAAAAAAGATAACTACATTTGAGTTGGGTATGTATTAGGCACGTCATATTGACTATGATACTCCAATGTTACCATGTGCATTGCCCTCCATCATGTCTTTATTCTTATACTTTAGATTCCACATATCGTGGAGCTTCAATTGCCATCTTAGTATTTCATCTTCTTGCAGTGTGCTAGAATTCTGACTAACATTCACCCTTTTAAACCTTTGCAGGTAGAAATTAATACTCATAAGTTTTTTAAAGGTTATACAGAGGGAAGAACATATCAAAATCTCTGGCCAGAGATGCTCAAGCTAAAAGACTGGCCCCCCTCTGATAACTTTGAAAATCTTTTGCCTCGCCATTGTGATGAGTTTATTCGTTCCTTGCCATTTCAATAGTACACTGATCCTCGGGCTGGAATTGTCAATCTTGCTGTAAAGTTGCCAGCCAGTGTCCTAAAACCTGACATGGGTCCAAAAACATATATTGCTTATGGGATTAAAGAAGAATTCGGTAGAGGAGACTCTGTAACAAAACATCAGTGTGATATGTCAGACGCGGTATGCTTCAATCTTCATTAGTTTGTAATTTGGTTGCTTAAGTAGTATTCAACCAATTCTCCTTTGTTGAATATGCTCCCTATATATCTACTCAGTCTTCTTTCTCTTTCTTATCACACTTTTTAATTTGCACAGTGGATTAAAACCCTTAATTTTATATGCATCAAGCACGTGCTTCATCAATAATCTTTCTAACTGATTGTTTGTAGAAGATCAACATTTCTTTGTGTGTAGAAATCATAGCTTTGCTTTCCATAATACTTTCCTAGTCTTAAAGGATATCTTTTTATATGGTTGGATGTTGTAGTCTCTTAATATGTATAAGTATATTGTAATGTGGCAGAAATAAAAATTTGTTTCCTAAAGAATAGGTGAACGTAGTGTTAACTGTGATTTGAAGTGGAGAATTTCAAATTGTGCAAATATTCTTTTTTTGCATGCGATGTGATTTTGAGGTGTATACGTGGTTCTTTGTTTGGAAACTTTATCCTTTGTCAAATTTTAAATGGAATCATATTGACTTTTTATTCTAATTTATCGTTTAATAATTGTCTTAGGTGAATATTTTGACCCATACGGCTGAGGTGATATTAAGTGATGAGCAGCTCTCTATTATTTCAAAGTTGAAAGAAGCACACAAGGCACAAGATGAGAAAGAATATTGTGCACAAGAGAGGATTGGTGAATGCCTAAATGGTGGACCTTGCAATAGCAACAAAGAACATATAAAAGATAAAGAAGTCTTAGAACCTAAAGATATGGAGAAGCGCCCTTTTCAAATTAATGGGAAGATATTCCAAAATGATGTGTTCGAGGGAGTCATTTTTGCTGCTATTTCTCCAGAAAATGAACCAACGGAAACAGGTGGTGCCCTATGGGATATCTTTAGAAGAGATGATATTGAAAAGTTAGAAACATATCTAAGAAAACACTCAAAAGAATTTAGACATACTTATTGTTCTCCGGTTGAACAGGTATGATGATGATTTACATTTTTTGCTTATCCTTATTTTTTATGCGTAGATGCTCAAACCAAGTTATTTTTTGGTTAGGTTGTTCATCCAATTCATGACCAATGTTTTTATTTGACTTTGGAGCACAAGAAGAAGCTGAAGGAGGAGTTTGGTTAGTACATAGAATTGCATATCATTGCTTCTTGGGTTTTTAGAATTAGCCACTTATGCGAATCTTGACTTTTACTTTTAGGTGTAGAACCCTGGACTTTTGAGCAGAAACTTGGGGAGGCTGTATTTATTCCTGCTGAATGCCCACATCAAGTGAGGAACCTCAAGGTAAAACATCTCTTTCCATTACTTTACTGTCAAATCATTTGGTTATATCTTTAGCTCTAATCAACATACGTTAAACCTTGCACAGTCATGCATAAAAGTTGCTGTAGACTTTGTGTCCCAGAAAATGTTCATGAGTGCCTGTGTTTAACTAATGAGTTCTGTCAGCTTCCCAAGAACCACAAGGCTAAAGAAGATAAACTTGAGGTGATTTTCTTTTAAAATATAATTCCTTCTACTTCTCCTCTTTATTAATGTCAGCCTCAGAAGTAAGTTATAGGATGGAATATAATATTTTCATTTTTTATATTTGGTGATGGAGTTTTTTCTTTGATGAAATAGATAAAGAAGATGATAGTATATGTCATTGATCAAGCTGTCAAAGACTTTCAAGCTTTTCTGGTGGCTGATACTATCAGTTGCTGTGAATAGTTACAATTTGCAGATGGAAAATTTTGTTAAGTCTGGAGCGTATGATTTGAGTATTGAATTGCACTCGCAATGGAGTGATTCCTTTCTCATTCTTTTTGTAATAATAAAGTGGTTGGATTTGTTACATTTGCATTTTATAAGACAATTTTGGTAATAATAGAGTTATTACTTTTGTTACATTTACATTTTAGTTAACAATTTCTCAAAGTTATCTAAACAAAATAGACAGAAAATGAAAAGAATTATTGCCAAACAATTGTTGTTTTCTTGGCCAAAAGAAAATAAGGGTATTAAATCAGACAATATCAATTTTTTTCTTTCAAAAGTGCACAAGATTTGAGATGCAGCTTATGAAAGAGTTTGAGACACCGTATAAATACTTAGCATCGACGTTGATCAATTTAATCTAATATGAAATTCTTTTGGTTTGGTTATGTAATGTAATGTACAGGGAAGACGACGACAAAAATGTCACGTTGTTGACAAAAAATTACTTACTTGAAAGCCACAGATCGATCAAATGCCAAGTGATTCCCAAATCCAACAAAGTGAACAACTTGATTTTTAAGTATAATAGGTAGGATTTGTTTCAAGTATTCCAACAATTAAATACAAATAGAAATGATATAGTTAAGTTTAATTAATTTACTGGAGGGGATAGGGAGAGATTTACAACACTACCGATTGCCTCCAAGTTCAAAGACTGTAGTTCCTTAGGAAGTTCCATCACTATCCGAATATGAGGAGTCAAGTAGTTAATAAAATGCTCCTCCTGATAGATATCGCTGAAATGACTATGAGATTATACAATAAGCAATTATAAGTAATGTTGACAAAGTCAAAACCCTGGGAATGCAGATGTGGCATTGAAATGATACAAGACAAAAGCTAAAACAAGGAATTCTATTAATGTATGCTATTATGACTCTCAAATACATGAAAAGTAAAAAAAATTAAAAGCAGTAACCTATTAAGTCATATGTTCAACCTATCACCCAAAATTATTCATAAAGCTCGTAGCTATTTATTTGAATAACAGATTTAATTCATCTACTACAACCAGATCAAAATTCATAGGCATATTAAAACATCCCACTAATCATCAGAGTCTCAACTGTGCATTTGGCCCAATAACTGAATATTTGGTTTTATCAAATATGTAGGAAAACGAAATAGAGAAAGACTTTGTGACTATGAAGAAGAAAGAATGATAGACAGATAATTACCTAACATATCTCCGTACACTACTGAACATAAATTTGGGGACAACCAAAGTTGAATTGAGTAACCGGGCCACAACAACAACATTACAAACCTGTTGCGAATCAAAATTAACATGAACAGCATGCTAGTCATTTAAAATAAAGATTAAGCTTTTCTCAATTAAAATCAACTGAAACCCAATTAATTCAGAAGCAGTAACATTAAAACACACCGTCTAACAAAGAATACTCACACCTACTCGTTGCTGATTGATTCCCCCATTTGCAGTAACCAATATGTATCAATTATTTCCTTCTATTGGAGTACAGAAGAAGAGAGCAGACTATTAGTAACAACCAACACTACAAGAAAACTGGGTTTTCGGGTCGGTTTTCTTGCTGCCTTCATTTTAACCGCCTCTGTGTGTTACGATTGTCAATTGATTGGGATCTGAAAATTGGACTTTACACCGATTTTGTGTGTTTTGGAAATTGTAATATAAAAATTTAATTCAAGAAGTTCAAAATTCAAAAATAATATTATTTATTCACTTTACATGTTCTGATTTTAGTTGAGACTTAGAACATAACACACTCAAATCAGAATTTAGGTTATCATTTCTCTTTCTCTTCTACCTCTCTCTATCTCTTTCTCTCTCTCTCCCTCCCTCTCTTGCTTCTCGACAAGCTCAGACTCACCGATCTTCCAATTTCTTTTCATCTTGGTTTATAAGGTTTATTCTTTTTTCTTTATCTTCTTCTGATATCTTTGATGTGGTTTTGTGTTTCTCGTTCCCCAGATCTCTGAACCATCGAGATGTGATCGCTTTTTGAATTTTTCTAACTATTTCCCTTTATCGTTTTTTTCCAACATTTTTTTGCTAATGATTTATTTTTAGTTGGGATTGGGTTTAATGGATTTACATTTCAGTTTATGAAAGATGTTGAGTTTTCCCTGTTTAATTTAATTTATTATTATTATTCTTTGTTGGATGCAATTGTGATTTGTTTTGCTTGTGAAGATAACCGATGTTGGTGTGCATGACGCAGAGGTGCATGCGGATGTGAAGCTAACACTGGAGATGGTGTCGGGATTCTTGTTGCAGTTCCTCATGCGTTTTACAAGAGTCACTTTTTTTTTTCTTATGCAAATATTTATCTGTATTTTCTATTCTTGTTTGAGATTGGTGTTCCTCTTTTGTTTCTTTAGATGATGGTTTAATTTACTATTCACTGTTTTTAATTTATTTTTTATTATCTTTTTAAATTAAGAGTAGTGGCTGTATTTAGTATTTATTTTATTATTAGTTATTTTCTCTTAATTTTTTTCCCCTTTTTTGTTTTGGTTTTGGTTCTTTTGGTGATGGCCGCCTTTTTTATTTTAGTGTACGACATTATTATTCGTAAATATATTATTTTTGTTTTTAAATGAAAAATATTTGAATGAACCTGAGTTTTTATATTAATACTTAAATGTTAAATTTGATTGTTGTCTATTAATGAAATTATTTAAATATCACAATATACTCATCATAATACTTGCTAATGAAGAGCTCAAACATAATCTAAATGTTTTTATATCAATACCCTATTGTTTTGAAAGCTTACTTGGTTGACCTGTGAATAGGTAATTTTAAATTTGATTATCCAAATTGAATCAACCCCCTTTTGATTTGGAGGTTTCATTGACATATGGATCTTCCCGGGACTTGGTTGTAGTTTTCTATAAATCATGGCCTGGTTTTAGTTTTATACCATTGCTATAGTATTATAATGTGGGGTGGAATTTGGTGAATATATTTTGGAAACATGAATGCACTTATATCCTGATTGATATTCAAGCATATAAGTATTGGGTTGCCATTGTGGCAAAATATGCTCGATGGGTTAAACTCAAAATATGCTCAATGACACATTTGATTTTTGTTTTATGCAGAACACAATCATTGATAAGCATGGTTCATTTGCTGTGACCAGCCCTTTTACAGGCCCATTGGGAGTCTTATTAAAGTCAATGAAAAAGGTTGTGCATGATATACATGAGTCTTATTCCTCCTTTTACCACTTTTCATTTTCAATTCTACCAAGCACACCTTTAATGTTGTGAAATAAACTGCTTATGCCTCATGTTTATTTTGTTAACGAAAATAATTAAATGGTTTTGTTTAGAATTTGTGCCCATGCATGGGTAACTCATCCGATTTATCCGAAGTAGGTTGAATTTGTTTGCCCAATTTAATTTAAACAGGACCCAAAGTTCCAGCCAAACATGTCGGAAACCTATCAACCTGTCAAATGCCTTGTTAGAGGCCTTGGGGGTCTCCTCTGTCTTGGTCCCAGCATTTTCCTCAACCTTGTTCTCTTGTTGTTCAACCTTAACCTCCTTAGTGGCAAGCTCAGGTAATGGGGCATTACCTTCGTTGGTCTTGGGGCACCTTAATTATTGGAGCAATAAGTTTTGACATGTAAGTTCAGTTATTGGTGTTTCGAAACTTAATTTAGCTAGCAATTAGTCTATCTTCCATTATCATTGTTGATTTATATTTTTTATCTTTATCCTTTTAATTTGTCCAGGTATGTCTTGTTAGACAATTGTATAATTATGTCTCCAAGGTTGATTACTTCTCTTTTAGACATGGATTCATCATGGTAATGCTACTAATGCAATTTCTTTTTAAAAAGTTTGGGTTCATATCATGACTATTTTGTTAATAATATTGTTATTACAGCATGAAATATCTAATTGATACATTGTAGTGGCTATACTATTTTTAGGCCCATTTTACAGAAAGAAGCAACTTTGACTTTCAAAAATATACAAAACAAGCACTGGAAAAAGATTTGATTATTGGAAGATATTAATGTAAATGATTTAAAAATAATCATTTCACATTAATACAAAACGAGCTCAGGAAGTAAAGGTAAAAACTCAAGTTATTGTACAGGTGTCAGCCGCATTTGGATTCTGCAGAAATTTGAGCTAGGCAGACTTACTTAGATATCTTCCTTTGTCAATACTCAAGTTTTTCTGCATTATTGATCTCATTGTAAGCTTTTCTTGCATAGCTTTCTAACAATGAGGCCTCATTTCGAATGGAAAGGTTGTATTTTAACAAACTCAATATTATATTAGTTCAGGTAAAAACTGTAGTTCCGTAACATTACTTTGATTTATTACTCCTGATAGCCTTGCAACCCTATGTTCAGTACCAATGTTTTATCATTTCCTTTTCCATGTAACAATGCAAGCTGCTTAGGGATGCTTTACTTTTTTCTTCTTCCAATTTTTTTTTCAGTGTACCTAATACTTTCAAATTTATTTGGATTATTCCTTTTAGTCTCAAAATCCGTTATTTTGTGCATATGGCTTATACTTTCCTTTTCCATTTATAAATTCAATCTGCCAAGTTTTTTTTTCTCACAATTTTTTGGTGGGTTTCTTGATGCCTACAAATTTATTTACCAAGATTCAAGATGAAGAAAGATCTTTTCTGCAGTTTTAGAATTTTCTTATAAAGGTAGTAGATTTCTTTTCAGTTCTCTATAAATGTGGATTCTAAAACTTCTTTTGCATTATATTCTTTTTTCTTTTGCATTCTTTTGGAGTTTTTGGTATCTATGCATGAATTTGTGCACAACTAGAAGCTATATATGATGATGGGTATATCTCATGCAGATTTTAAAGCATGAGTGGCCAGCGAGATGGCGAAGCTTTATTCCTGACCTTGTCTCAGCTGCTAAAGCTAGTGAAACGATTTGTGAGAATTGTATGGCTATATTAAAAGTAAGTTTATCCTACTCTCTCTTGGATTTTGTTCCTTATATCAACAACTAAATTAAAAATGTCTGTTCAGCTTTTGAGTGAAGAGGTTTTTGATTTTCCAAGAGAAGAAATGACTTAGCAGAAGATAAAAGAGCTTAAGCAATCCTTGAACAGGTAGCTATTGATGGTTCAACTTTCATGGTTGCTATTTCATTTCTCCTTCTTTTAAGTTGGGTGTCTAAAAGAATTTGAGTTTTAGTTACTGGCTTTTCATATTAGTAGATTTATGAGATTGCCTTCTTTGAAACCTTAGTTGTGCTACTATATAATTTTTGGTTCATTTTTTAAAGTGCTTAATTGATTGAAAGACTGGAAAGTGATGATATTTTTGGTTTATTATATACTTGAGCATATATAAATGATAGCTAGCTAGATCTCCAGTCTAAAATGAAGCATATGATAACACATGGGAAAACTGGCCTGTTATCATGCTTCTGTCAATTTCATCTTTCTTTTCATTCTTAAACTGACAGTGAATTCCTGTTAATTAATTTTATCTTATATAATCTATATAAAGCATGTGCACTAGACCTGCAAGTCGAGATATTATTGCACGAAATAAATTCTTTGTTATCTAATTTTTTAGATGCAAGAGTGTACAATGAAATTGATTTATTGCACCTGATAGCAGGTTTGTTTATTAAAATAGAATGTTTTTATTTGATAGCAGGTTTGTTTATTTGAATAAGTGCTTTTCTAATTGATTCCTACACATAATAGAAGATTTGATTCCTATATATAGATCGAATTTTGTGCCAAGTTTTTATTTTTATTTTCATTTTCATTTTCCACTTTTAACATTTGATGGGTCAGTGAAACAGTGACATATATTGAATGAACACATTTATTATGAAAGAGAAGATACATACCCAGGATACTAAGGTGTAGGAACCATAAAAGCATCACCAGGATCAGCCAAATAGAACATGATTAGTATTAATTTATTACGTTCCATATTAATTTATTAACCTCATTTCTTTCTCTTGCACCTGATAGCAGGTTTGTACGTTTAGTTCCTAAAGCGGATTACTTGACCTTGAGACATGGATTTATGAGATTGATTACTAAGGACTCACGCATTCTATCACTGGGGACATTTATGAGATTGATTATTGATTTAAATGTTTCATTTAAATTACGGTAATTTTTGTGGAACTCTGATTGATGTTGTTGCAAGTTTCAGGCAACATGGCCATTAAATGTTGTGGGAATTTAACCTCTTTTCAAATTTAAATTGCATTGTATGAAATGCCTTATTTTGCCTCTGGCTGCCCTCATTTAGAGTAAAGGTTTGATTTAAATGTTCAGAATGTTTCTTTGACTGCATTATACCAATTGAACATATAAAAATAGCCACATTTGGTTATGAATTTTTTTTATTATAATAATTATTTTAGCCACGGTTAATACGTGGCTAAATAAAGATAACACTTTCTACGATTCTCCCATGTTTAAAGAAACGTGGCTAAATATTAATATTTGTTTTACAGTGCTGACGTCATCAAAATTTCTTACATCAGTTTTGAATGGCATAACGTCATTTTAATTTTAGCGGCGGTTATTCCGTCGGTTTCTTAAATCGACGCAAAATTATTTTATGGCGCCAGATTCAAGGTCGGTTTCAAAAATTTTTAGTGGCTGTTTGAACCGCCGCTAAACCCAGATTAAACCGCCGCTAACCCAGTATTTCCCCTAGTGAAAGAACATTTTTTGCAATTACACATAGGCATAACATAAACAATTGTTAGATTTCAGGCACACGTACCATTAGGTTCCCAATTACGCTGATCAGCACAAGGTCTCCAAACAGAAGCATTGGCGAATGGTTCCAGCCATAAATCTTTTGGTTCACGTTTATTCTGTCGCATACAACACACTAAGTCAGAGTCAATGAGAACTTGCTCTTAAGAGAAATAATTGGAAATCAATCTATAACCTAATGGCTTATAACTATTAACTAACCACACATCCCTATACTATACCTTTGCTAAAGCATGTGAAGCCAATGCCAACATCCTTACATAATCTCCCTTCTGTGATTTTTTCCTATTTCCAGACTTGTTCCATTTCCCCTGCAAAATCAAATATCAGAAAAAGAACCAAAAGGAAGAAACACAACAAACTCACTCAGAGGCCAAGAAATATTAACCATATCATATCACATCACATCAGTGTTTCAAATATTATGAAATAGTATTTATTATATATATTGAAAACGGCGCATACACGCATCTCGTCGCATGTAAGTCAAAATCATTTAACTGTTCATCATCGTTGGTAATAATAAAAGAAGCTTAACTACCTGAAGGGAAACTGAAACAGACGAAGGAGGTGTTGGCTTCGGAATAGGATGGGGTCCATCGTGTTGATGTTGTAGCCGTAAAAGCATAATCCAATTCACAACGAAAAATGAAGCTAGCAACGCAATAAGCGCCAGAAGCACTTTGGTTCGTTTCCTTCGATACCACGATGAGAACGATAAGGACGAAGAAGAATGGGATCTACGGGAGCTGGAGATGCGTCTCGGCGAATGACTCAAAATTGGCGAGTTGGACCGGCACCGATCTGGGACCACATCGAAATCGGAAACGGATGCCATGATTCGGGTTCGGGTCAGATCCGTAAGAAGAGAAGTTGAAATCTGTTGTGAAATAAATTTATTTTGTTTAGTTAGCAATATCAATTAGCATTAGGAACGGCAACAGCGGCATCGTTGGGTGAAATAAGGAATCTTCGAATTGAAGAATTTAATACAAACTGGAATGCCTTGTGACTTATCCGACTTCCCATTCTAGCAGTTTAGTTAGGTAGGGAATTATATTTATAAATGTAAATCTTCATTTATTATAACTATTTTGATAATTATACTTCATTTAAATGAATGGTCAATTCATTTGAAATACTGATTTTATCCTAGATTGACATCAACCTGTAAAATAAACAAAACTAGAGTTGAAATTGCTCCTTCGGGGGTACCCGTTGAAAGTTGATGACACTTCTTCATTCATCTTAAATGCTTTTATTTTGATTTTTTATGAATTATAAATCAAGAACTGAATTCGATATCAGATTCTACATCCCAGTTTGTAATAAAACAGGTGACAGAATTTGAACATATTGTTACCGACCCACACAATTTATATGATGTTTAGTCTTGGCTATATAATAGGAGGTAATAAGAGTTTATGGAAATCTAGCTATACAATCGTAGATTTTGATCTATTCCTACCACACGCGGATATAAGGCCCAACTCATAAATGATCCAACAGTCAATGTAAGAAAATGTACTTGATATGCGTTCACATGTCCTTTTTACAAAGAACATGTCTGGGACTGGAAGAATACAGATAAACAGGAAGCTATTGATTGAGCTAAACTCATTCATCAACGTCACGTGTCCTGCTTTTCCTCTCACGTGACTAAGCTAACTTTTCCAAATAATGCTGGCATCCCGATATTGTCGTTTTACCAAAAATGTTTGGCAGAAATCAGATCAGGAAGCACCTATTGATCTCGCGTTAGTCGCGCAAGTTAACAAAGAGATATTAACTAACGGAAATACTTACAGGAATGGTATTTTTTGTTTTTGTAATTATTTTTTAATTATATATTTTTGAAAGTATATAATTAAAAAAATAATTTTAATATTATAATTATATATTTATGAAAATATATAATTAAAAATAAGTTGCAGGATGTCCTATAATAGGATCTATAATTGAACATTTGATTCACCCATTAACTAAAATGCCTATTCAAATACTTTCCCCAGCCCCAAAAGAACTATATTTTTCACTTTTAGGGTGTGCATGACAATCAGTGTTATTAAACCCGGCCCGAGCATCGACCCGGTCTGAGTACTGGGTCATTGGTCTGACCGGTGGGTCACTGGTTGGACCGGTTGACCCGGATATATATATATATATATATATATATATATATATATATATATATATATATATATATTCCATATCAAAAATAACTAAAACAAAATTCACTGGGTAAACTCAAAAATTACCTAATTATATTTTTATAAGTTAATAATTAATCAATAAATTAATAGAAAAAAAATAGTGCCCTAGATTTGGATTTGGCTTGGGAATTAATAAGTGTATCTGTGTATGATGCAACAATTACTTTCTTTTTTCTTAATTTTTCTTGCTACAACAAACATTTGCCTTTGTTGGTAAATGTTACTAAGTTCAAATCAAAGCCCATAGATATGTAAGCCCAAAAGTGGAAGAAAGAAGCATACGGAAACCATGCATAGCCTCTACATCTCACCCTTTTTCATCCAATTAAAGAACACAACTTTTTGTTTTTCCGCATTGTTTCTTTACTTTACTTTGCAAAATGGTGATGGTTATTGCTTTTGTTGGTGTTGCACCTGTTCCATATTTTCATCTTCCTCGTTCATCACTTCTCCATCATCTCTATTTCATTTCCGCAACTCTTTCGCTGTAAGAGCTAATTGCTTGTACCTACTCAGTTGCATAAATGGCTTCAAAATCGTTCCTTTTTGGGAATGGAGTGAAGGGTATGCTTCAAAATCATGTGGGTGTTGTTTGGATTACTGAAAGTTATGATTTTTTCATTTTTTGCAGATGGGATTATGCTGATGCGTCTTCCACACGAACAAACTAACCGTACCGGTTCATTAGACCCGGCGGGTCACCGTGTTCTAGAAAAGATCGGACGAGTTGCATGGGTCGTAAGGGGCTAATTGCATGCCCGGTCTGATAATTAAACCCAACATGTGACCTTACCGGGTCACCGGAACCTGGGTCAACCCGGACGGGTCAGTCCGGGTTTAATAACACTGATGACAACCATTCTGTTCACTGGCACTTTTTATGAAAAAAACAATTCTTTTCTATTTCTGTGCCTTGGAACAGTTTCTGAGAAAAAAATGTGTTTAATAACATATTCTATTTTTATTCTGAGAATGAGAATTGTGTTTGATAACATAAAAAATAATATAATAACATATAATTCCTGTTAAGCATGAAGGTTGAGGGTTAAGGGTTTAGGGTTTAGGGTGAATTTGTCTGGGACTGGCAGAGTGTGGCTCGTGGAGAGGGCTTTGTTCCCCCTTCAACCCTCCACGAGGCGGCACTAAGGCCTTTGAAGGGGAACAAAGCCCTCTCCACGAGCCACATTCTGCCAGTCCAAGACAAATTTACCAGCATTGCGTAGGGCAGAAGAAACACCCACCCCAGCAGTGATGACAAGAATTACAGTTTATCCCCGCTGATCGAGAATGTGAAGTGCTGGTGCAAAGTCAGAATCTCCAGATATTACCATGATAGAGGATGGTGGAGGGTTTTCAAGTGCAAATAAGAACATGTCAACCAAGATAGCTTTGTCAGCAGCATCTTTTCTCCCATTGGGAACATCAATGAGTTTAACACCAGTTCTCTGAATGCCCTCTCTAAGTCGCCTAGGGAAAAGACTGAAATCCCCATAAGTAGAAAACATCTTAACAGCTCCTCTAATTACTGGTTGCACCTGTAAAGCCATTCTTATATTACCTGCCACATCTTCAGGGCGTACATCACATGGAACCCAACAATTTTCCATATCCCAAAAGATAGCTCACCAATCAAATGAGGGGCTGCGGGCTTGAAGGACATTGAAGCATGTTTGCATTTGACTCAGTGGTATTTTTCCCATCTGTTCCAAGGATTCTGATGGCATTACTAGTGTTGATTTATTTGTGGAAGCCATAAATGTACTAGAAAATCAGAACTTCCAATAATTAGCGGTAGTAATTGGAGAATTATTAAGGCGGTTCAATGGGGAAACTAATCCGGTGCTTATACCCGAAGAGGGTACAAGAATCCGTGAGAAGGTGAAGGTCCTGGTGGGACTATATATCTCAAAAAAAAAATATCGTATAAATAATATATAAGTAAATAATTCTTTTGATTCTAAAAAAAATGCGAAATCTATTTTAATTCCTTAGGAAAAAATATATATTAATCTTTTTTGAAAGACTAACGTGAATTTTATTTGAATTTTAGATGGATCACAATTTCAAAGAACTAAAATTTCAGAGATACTATAAGTCGGCTTTTTTTTTTTTCCCAGAAATTATTTTGATCCCAAGTTTTTTCTTGAGAATCAAAAAAGGTATTTACTCATAATATATTAAGCATATAATCCTTAAAATATGAATAAAAAATAAGTTTGATTTTTAGTCCATCTTCAAATGATATAAAATCTGTTTAACTATAAGTACATAATAAATAAATAAGACAAGAAAAAAATTAAGAATTGAAAATTAAATGGGAAATAAATCTAAATATGATAAAATTAGTTGTACTAAATAATTTTCTCATAAAAACCCTAAGAATAATGCCACTAACTAAAAACGACAAATCCATCCAACCCTATTTACAAAATCTCAACTTAGAAGGGTAAAAAGAGAGAGAGTAACAAGAAACTCAACCTATCAGTTAGAAACACAAAACTGTCCTCATATTGAAAAAGAGTAACAAAATTATTTAAAACAAAAAGAACACTAACCTGAAGGAGGGGGAGGAAGTCGCTCTCGGAAAAGTAAGGAGAAGAGAGAGTGAGCGCTATGAGTGATGAGCCTATGGGCAGGATCAACCAGCTTCGACAACCAACCATTGTTCCTGTTAAGGTTTCTGAGGGATGTCGGCGGACGATCATAAGACGTCGTTTGAATCCTGCGGAAGGGGCGTTTGGGAACTTTCCTCCAGTTCCCAACCCTGCTGTTGCATACGGCTTCTCTTTATCTTCCGTCGCCATTTGACTATTCAATGACACTCCGAGAAGAAACAACCACTATTGATAAAATAA
Source organism: Gastrolobium villosum (assembly GCA_032173675.1). NCBI lineage: Eukaryota > Viridiplantae > Streptophyta > Magnoliopsida > Fabales > Fabaceae > Gastrolobium > Gastrolobium villosum. Next base: position 7,287 of record JAVKPL010012633.1, on the reverse strand, counting down.
AATAAAAAGTGTAAAGAGTGCAAATTAGGGTTTTAATCCTAGAGAGAAATATAATTAGACAATTTTCCTTTCCTGCTTTTCTTATTATTATTTAAGTTACGTGAGTAATATAATACAATATTTATAACGGAAAAGGTTATGCTTACAAACTATTTTTGTTTACAATCGTATCTTAATCGTTGATTTCCACCAAACAACGGTTATCATTTATTATGAATTAATAATTAATTAATTAATTTGATTTGGGAGAATCTTAATCGTTGCTTGAAAGAAATCACCCTACACCCTAAACCCTACACCTTACACCATACACCCTACACCCTAACCCCTAAACCCTAACCCATAACCCATAAACCCTAAACCCTAACCCCCAATCCCCAACCCCTAAACCCTAACCCTAAACCCTAACCCATAAACCCTAACCCCTACACCCTACACCCTACACCCTAAACCCCACACCCCACACCCTACACCCTAAGCCCTACAACCTAAACCCTACACCCTACAACCTAAACCCTAAACCATAAACCCTAAACCCTAAACCTAAACCCTAAACCCTAAACCCTAAACCCTAAACCCTAAACCCTAAACCCTAAACCCTAACCCCTAATCCCTAAACCCAAAAATTCGAAACTCGAAAACCCTAAAACCCCTAGACCCTAACCCGAAAACCCTAAAACCCTAAACTCTGAAACCATGAACCCGAAACTCGAAACGCGAAACCTTAAACCCTAAAACCTAAACCCTCAACCCTAAACCCTCAATTATAATAATTTCAAAATTAATGACTGATCTATATTAACGGGACTATGGGAGTAAATAACTGCCATAAGATAACATCCTGACAGTCCCGCCAGGGGTAGTGAGACTGAGGCTCTTACAAGAGTGGCCCAAATTTCTCCTTTCCACTATTATGATTTCATTATAATTAATATCTAACTATTTAAATTATTGTTATTATTATTATTATTATTAACATTATTTTTATAAACGCTAACCCCTAACCCCTAAACCCTCAACCCTAAAACCTCATCCCTAAAATCCTCAACCCTCAACCCTAGACCCTAGACCCTAGACCCTAGACCCTAGACACTAGCCCTAGACCATAAACCCTAAACCCTAAATGCTAAACCCTAAACCCGAAACACGAACTCAAACCCCAAACTCATAACCCCTAACCCCTAATCCCTAACCCCCTAAACCCTAACTCCTAACCCGTAATCCTAACCTTAACCACTAACCCCTAACCCCTAACCCTAAACCCCAACTCCTAAACCCGAAACCCGAAAACCAGAAAACCGAAAACCCTAAAACCCCTAAACCCTAACCTGAAAACCTTAAAACCCTAAACTCCTAAACCTAAAACCTTAAACCCGAAATGCGAAACCCTAAACCCTAAAACCCTAAACCCTCAACCCTAAACCCTCAATTATATTAATTTCAAAATTAATGACTCATCTATATTAACGGGACTATGGGAGTAAGTAACTGCCACAAGATGACACCCTGACAGTCCCGCCAGGGGTAGTGAGACTGAGGCTCTTACAAGAGTGGCCCAAATTTCTCCTTTCCACTTTTATGATTTCATTATAATTAATATCTAACTATTTAAATTATAAATAAAAATTATTGTTATTATTATAATTAGCACTATAAATTCTTTTATTTATTTATAATAATATTTTTAAATTTGTATGCATTTAAAATGGCCAAATCTGTCATCAATTATACATGTTTCATGACTGGTTTTTATTTTAATTTTGTATCTGTTTGTTTGAAGAATTGAAATATTTGATATTATTTAAGTTGGATAAGTTAAATATATAATTGTTGGGACGATTTTCTAACAACATCTACTCTTTTGATTTTTTTGGTGGCGATAATTTTGAATTCTTGGGAAGAAATATTATACTTGATTTTTTACTTTTATCATTATTTGAAAATAAAAATATTTTTTATCAGATAAATTATTAATTTAAATATCTTATCCCATTTTTATAATATCCTTCCATCCTTATAATTAAAAATTATTATATATTGATATCGGAAATCATCATATGGAAAAATCATGCTTGTATATTGAGTAACATTTGATATGTCTTGTAGAAAAATCATAATGACAATCAATTTTAATATAATTTTTTTTCCTAAAAATTATAATGATTCATGAATAATTATAGTATTTAAGTAATTATAAATGAGGAAAGTTATTGTTGTTGGCCGAAGCCTATTACAAGCCCAACCCTTAATGGAACCCAACAGGACCCGTAGAAGTAGCAACAAGCCCAGAAGATATGAAGATTATGTATTGGGCTAAAAGATAATGTATTGGGTTGATTTCTATTTTATTGTAATTAATTACTTTTTTTTAATACCATTGCAACAGCGAGGAATATAAATGAAAACTAGAAAGAAAAGAAAACTCAGAAAATTGTTGGACAAATCTCTCTTTCTCTCTAAACTCCCTTTTTAACCTTCTCTCCTTTTCATTCTGAATCCCTAAAACCCTACATCTGGTGCTTTCATTGTTGTATCTCCTCCTATGGCTGAAAACACTAGGATGAGAGACCTGCAACAGCAAATCACTGATCTGCGTCTTCAGCTCCAGGCAGCAGAGGCGCGCATCAACGTGACAGAAACTTCTACTACACAACAGATCGCGGCATGGGAAATGGCTCATGATCGCAGATTTGAAGCACTCGAGAATCAACATAATGAACGCTTTGATGAGATTCGTACAGATCTTGAACGGACGGTCCAGCTACACTATCAGAATCCGGCACGGCAACAGGGGATCCTCGGACCTGGACCTGCTGGCCGTTCACCACGCTTGGATCTACCCAGATTTTCTTCGGGTGACCCAACCCGCTGGCTGTTTGCAGCAGAAAGGTACTTCACATTTTATCATACACCTGAGGTGGATAAACTGTTATTAGCCTCTTTTCATTTGGATGAGCCTGCATCCACCTGGTTTCAAGGTATGTCTAGAGATGGTTTAATCCTCACATGGAACGCGTTGACTGAGGCTATTAATTAGCGGTTTGGACCAACGGAATTTGAAGACCCAGCTTCCCTTATTGCTAAACTGCAGCAAACTACCACGGTCCAAGAGTATCAGTCCTCCTTCGAACGCCTCTCTAGCAGGGTTCCAGGCTTTTCACCCGCTCTCACCAAGAGTATGTTTCTTTCCGGGTTGAAACCCCGCATTCGCAGTTTCATCATTCCACACCGTCCAATGGACGTTCATCAGGCTTTTGCATTAGCTAGAGTATTCGAAGATCAATTGAATTTGGATAAACCCTCCAAACCTTGTCATATCGCCCATCTGTTACACCTGTCGTACCATCTGTTGCATTACCACCTGCCGTACCATCTGTTACACCTATACCAGCTATCCCAATCAGAAGGTTGTCACCAGCTGAGATGCAGGCCAAAAGCGAGAAGAATCTGTGTTTTAACTGTGATGAGCGGTATACCTTTGGTCATAAATGCAAATCGCGCCATGCTCTTCTGTACATGGAAGGTATGGATGAATTGGAAGAAGATCCACCCCCTGATGAAGCTCCTTCTGTTCATTGTTGCGATCTTGGCAAGTGCACCGATCGTTCCAAGTAATAAAAGTGATAAGTAAGATCGTCTCCACAGGGATTGTAGACCAAGTACTATAATAACCAGTCCCCTTAAGTTGAATGGATCAAAAGAGGGTAGCAATAGTTGTTGGTTTAAAAACAAAAAGTAAATTAAAAAGTAAATTGCGTATTTTTAGGGTTTTCTGAAGAAAGAGATGAAGAAAGATTGAATTATAAAAGATGTAAAAAAATAATTGAGAAAAACGCTGCAGTTAGAGAACACTCACCGATGATCCCCACCTTTTACTCTGGATTAAGTTAAATATTAATATATAAATCGTGAAATTAGATAATTATCAGATAAAGGTATCAATAGTTAATTCTCAATCCCTTGAGGAATTAACCCTTTAATCTCATATAGAACCCTAATTCCTTGAGGTGCCCTATATGAGATCAAGCATAAAGATCGATAATTAAAACATCTACAATATGAATCATGTCTATCCCTAGATCATGTTCATACCGTCGTTCTATTCCCTTTCTGGATTAAAGACCTCAGATCCCTCTTGTTGGCCCTAATCCTCAGATTTATTATTACTTACTAGATTGATCGGATCTAATAATAACAATAACAATACGATCAGAATAGAACGAAATTCAAAAGATAAATATATCAATAAAAACTCAATCCATTGTATCAGGGGTTCACAAGGGTTCGTGACCCTAACTACAGCAAAGATAGATCTAGCCAACCATGACTGATCTTGAAAAAGAAAACATAAAATGAAATAAAAAGAAGAAGAAAAACTAGAAGAACATGAAGATCATGAAGAACACGAAGAACTTCGAAGAACTCCAAGAACTCCGTATTCTCCTCTGAAGAAATCTGAATTGTGAGGAATGGAGTGTAGCATCCGCTGAATGTGTGGAGGGGACCCCTTCAAATAGCAGCCAATTAGGGTTTCCGTGCAAATTACGAAAATATCCCTCTGATAACGTTTAGAATTAAATTACACTTATTACAAAAACGGAAGAATTAAATTACACTTTATTACAAAAACGTATAACGGAAATATTAAATTAAATCAGATTTGAATTCAGATTTTGAATTCAAATTCTGAATTCAATAGTGGTGCGATCCTCTGGCGCCTTGTTCGATCTCTCGCACGGTCTTCCCTTCTTTGTTTTTCAAATTTTGAATTTCTTCACCTCTTAACCTATAAAAATATAGAAAAATCAGTGAAAGTGTGTCTGAACATGGATTGTTAATAAGTCATTAAAAATAATAACCTTTATTACTGAATTACTGTCAAATCCTTATTCTTTTTACTCTGAAATATCTATATGATGAAGGCATATCAAATAATTCCCAGATTTAGATATTGCTGTCCCCAACAATAAATAAGATCAAACATTAGGCAGCAATGATAAGACCCGTGAGAAGAATGTATGTCACTAATGCATTTTCCTACATTGAAGAGATTCAAAGTCATAATGCTATGCATGAATGAATTCAAAGTTGAGAATTTCAGTAATCAATTTCTGCATAAGGAATTAGAATCTAGCTTGATCCCTCCTTACGAAGATAATCACTGCACTTTTCACTCTTGTATACTGGGTTTAAACTCTCAATCCATCAGTGCAATAAGACTACCATAGGCTTGATCCTATTCTCAAGTTCCCAAGAATGAGGAATATGTAACACATGCACAATTAGATCTAAAGGTCTTTGCAAGGTTGTAACTTGGCTTAGGCTAAGGTATGAATATTTGGGAAAGTGACTAATTTTTACTGTATATGAGATTGAAACACAACTAGTTGTTCACGCTCAAATACAATTACTCTTTTCCTTTCTATTCATACTCTCCTTTCTCTTTGTTGTCTTCTTTTCTTGACCTTTTCATGCTTTTTCCGTTGCTATGCAACTTTTCATTTTGTTCTTTTTCTCTATGGTCTCAGCTTTTGTTTTTGCCATCACTTTAACTTCTGTGAACTTTTTCCTTGAATTTTCTATAATCAGTGCTTCAATCTCATTCAAGGTATTTCAAAAAGAAGTCAAGTGTCTTATGGTTGAATTTAATAAAAAAAACAATACGCTAAGGCTCAAAGGGGCTAGCAAATGGGAATTTTTTTTTTTTTTAGGACAGTTATTTGGCCAAGTAATTAACAAGAAAGAATTGCCTTTATCATTTTAGATCATGCATGCATTACAGAGAAACAGATCAAGTTCTAGAGTATTATCACAGTGAGGTCTCTCTACAAAGAAAATTTACTGTATAGGCTCAAACCTCACGGTTGTGCAATCAAACTAGAATCTAAATTCCCTTTATTATCACATATCAACTGTAACTCTCAACAAAGAATTCAATCAAACGAGCAATAATAATTCTTATTCTTCAATGCATTACTCATACATTTATTCATTATGACTTCTCACACAGTATCCTATATGCTCTCTAAGATTTAATCATCTTATTGCGTGAGTAGCTAACACAGATAACACAAATCCAGGTATGTTGCTCAGAGAATATCAAAAAAAAAATTAAGACAGATAGGTTTAGAAATCTCCCTTGATTCAGAAGTTTTTTTCTGTTAGAGGTCTTTTCAGTTTGGCTCCTCTGTACCTAATGTGGTGCGCCCAATTCCCAGATTTAGAAAATTGCTGTCCCCAGCAATAATCAAATCACAAGATGGATGAAAAACATGAGCCCCCACCATTCCCAGATTTAATTCCAGCCATCTCCATTCCTTTTTTTTTTTTTTGAAGAAAAGTAACTCTACATTGGGTTGCCTCCCAATGAGCGCTTGTTTAACGTCACGAGCCTGACGTTGACAGATGATCAAGGTGGCTTGTAGCAAAGAACCAAAGCTGGCTTTTTCCCCTTAGTCATAGTCATCTTTTTTGATTTCTTTATCTTAACCTTGGGTTTTCCTTTGGTTCTTAATAGATGAGGATTCTTGAGCTTTGTTCTTTCATCTCCCTTGTTTTCAACAAATTGTGCTTGTACATCCGAGGGAAAAATTATAAGTGATGAAGAATTAAATTTAAAATCAAGAATACTTACCTGTTCTTCATCCACATTGTGAGTTGCCTCATCTTTAGCTTATATACCACTGAATCTGTGGTGATCAAAAATGGTTCTTCGAGAAGGTGAACAAAGGCAGGGTCCACATCCATATCAATGATTGCAAAACTTTCTTTGTACCCAAATTTGCTCACATTCACCGGTACATTTTCAGCAATATTAACCCACATTTGAACAAATCGGTCGGGCAATTGTATAGTCATCTTTGCGGACCTTATATGCCTTATTCCCATTTTCTCTAATAAGTTCATTGGCACTTGATTCGCATTCATCTCATCATCACATAAGGCTTGCTCAACATGTATGTCTACCATGGGGCTAGAGGTGTTAGTGCTTCTTTCACTGCATGCCTCAATTGAATTCACAAGATTAGCTTCCTCGGATTCTTCCTTATTGGAAGATCTCATCTCTAGCTCCTCATAGTCTGCATCTTCTTTTTTATACTCCTCCAATTCAAGTGTTTCATCATGAGAATTTGGGAGGGTAATCTCCATTGGAGAGAGTCTCTTCCTTATATGTTCCATCTTTTTGCTCTTCTCTTACTTCAAAATATTCTTCCACTTTGGATTCTTCTACCGTAGTAGATTCCTCCTCGGTTTCGAATTCTTGAGTAGCTATTGCCACATCCTGAT
>JAVKPL010012632.1:0-64088 GCA_032173675.1 Gastrolobium villosum | reverse complement strand
CAACATTTTTATTTGAGAATTTTCATAAGCCCAGTCGAATTTATTGTTTAATTTCAAAATCATCTTTAATAACTTAGTATTATCGACGATGGGTCGTACAACACTTTATTAAAATTTTGAAATTATTAACACAATAAAATCCAATCATGTTTATCCGTTGGGACTTCACATGATTATTTTATTGATAGGCCCACAATACGCCTGGAGGTTAAATTAATTTCTTAATTTAAATCTCCTCCCATAATTATTCAGGTCCAATCTAATAAAATCCAATCATGCTTATCCGATGGGGCTTCACATGATTATTTTATTAATGGTCCTATATTGCGCTTGAAGGTTAAATTAATTTCTTAATTTAAATCTCCTTCCATTCAACAAAAGCATTATTTTGCAATTTCCAAGAATTATTTAATTGAGAGTATACTTTGTTTGATTTCAAAAACTATGTAAGCAAGAGAGCCGATGAACGTGCATCACTTAGCTTATCTGAATTTTGAAATCATTAAGGTCCTAAAATCTGGTCACTTTACGTCAGCGTGTGCTCCACACAATCATGATACATGAATGCTGTATGCAACGTGTGTTATTCCATGACCATTTCAGAAAACCCACAAATTACTCGCAAAATAAACTATTCTCTTAGGAAATTTACTTTAATTATTTTTCTAGATTTAAATCATCCAAATAGCTGATTTTAATTATTAATCTAGATTGCAACAATCATAATAATTATCATTTATGAGGATGATTTGAAATCAAAATAATTTCCATAACGATTATTTGTCTTGATGTTAATTACCCAAAATTAATCAATTCCATTATTAATCTAGATTTTTAACAAAAATCATAATAATTATTAATTAATTTGTGAGGATAACTTAAAATCAAAATAATCCCATAATAACTATCATACTAGTCGCTGAAGACATAATAGCTATTATGCTCATGTAATCATACAAGTTATGCAACAATATGGCACCACCTATTCTATATGGCATGTTATCGCAATTAAAGCATGTTATTGATCATATAATTCATACCAATCAATAAAAGCATTAAATAATAAAATTTAATTACTTTAATCCATGGCATTCCTATTTTAAAGAAAATAACAAAAATAAAAAAAAATGTTACAACTTTGGAATTCGACTTTCGCCTAGCCCATAGTATCTGTCTCAAGCCCCTATAGGGTTTCCATAGGCCCAAAAGCCCAAAGACCCCAATCCTTTAGCGAGAAACCCTAGGATGCGAAAGAGGAACCCTAGCCGTCAGGTCTGCTGCGCCGTCACCCGAAGTCAACTCAAGCCGAAACTCCAGGGGAAGGACCGCCACATAGAAACGAGTGCACCGCCGCTGGAACCACCCAAAAAGGTGGCCGGACGCTCCCACACTCTCCCTTTCTTTGCCGGAGAGTGGCGGCCACTCTCACCATCTTGTGGAGGCGCGTGGAGGAGCGTGGAGGCTCCGATGGCGGCGATCCACCCACCGTTACGTTCGTCTTTCCGTCCTCTTTCCAACCATATATAGATCGGCCCATTCTGAGATCGGTAAGTCCTCGAAAAGTCTCCGACAGTGCTGACTGCGCATCTTCCTCGCGGTTTCTCGATCTTGAATTTTTACAAAATATTGAAAAAATACACGAAAATTCCGAAAAATTGAAAAAACAGCAAGGAGGAAACCTAATCATATGGGATTAGCCTCCTTGTTACAGATCGAGGAATACACGAGAAACCCTAACCATGGATTAAAGCATTTTTACCGATTAAAATTTAAACTTTTATGAAAATGAATTATAAAATACACGCAGGATTCATACCATAATCCTAGAACCCTAGGTGCCATATTTCAAGAAGCAAAACTAATTACATGATCAGTGAAACTAGATTCACATACCAATGTACAGCCAAGGCTCTGATACCAATTGAAGGAACTATTGGATTTATGCGGAAGCGATTTAGGACCTAGTACATTGGTATGCTTACCGAATCATCCTCGTTACACGATTACCTCTTGGTGCGCAGATCTCGTGTAGAATTTCCCTTATGTGATTCCTCTTCACGAACTGCTCACCTCAGCGCCGCAGAACGAACAAATCCCTTGATGCTGGACTGTGGCAGATCTTCCAGACTATGACTCAAGGGGATTAGGGAGTTGTGTGGGCAACCGTTCAGATGATGAATATTGCCTCTCTGTTTCTGATTTCTGAAAACCCTAGGAGGCACAAGTGGAGAATATGATATATATATACCTGCCCAATCCAACTAACCCTAATCTTCATGGGTTAGACTTGGTCTTTGGGCTCTCACTAAAGCCATTGGGCTTAGTGCAAAGGAGCATACATACCCAACAAATGTATCTTAATATAAGACAGAATTAAATGAAGGGTTTTTTTTGTAACATTAATAAACTTGATCTATTTGGGATATGGGTGTTTAGATTTGTTCCCTCTATTGCAATGTATCTCGATATAAGACTAATTTAAATGAAGGAATAACGCAAACGCTCAGAATAAAAGAAAGGTGAATGACATGTTATGACTCAAGTGAGATTGAATTTCAACATAGTATTTTCCAAAAAAAAAAGGAATATCAACATAGTAACAACAATATTAATGATGTGGACACGTGGTGAAGAATATCACTCCTTAAGGGGGTGTTTGGTAGGAGGGAAAAAAATTGTCCAGGAAAGTTGAGTGGGGAAGATAATTTGGCTATGTTTGGTAGGAGTAAAACTAAAAAAATGAGTGGCAAATTTTTTTCCCAAATTTCTCTTTTGCACATGAAATCTTTATGAAACTTAGCCATTGATGGTATGCTAAAAAAGTTTGCCCATCCAGTGGGAACACCCACACTTTTTTATAAGACCTAAATACCCTAATAAAACAACCATAGTTTATCAGAGGTGTGAACAAAACTAATTGGCGTGAAACACAACTTGAAGTCTAAAACACTTGTTTTGCTCTTCGTTGTCTTCCTCTTGAACGGTTTGGCTTGTAGATGTTCCAAAGCTCTCTTTTTTTTTTTTTTTTAAAAAAATAAGACTTCATTTTTGCTTTTTGCTGATCTATTTTCTCACATTATAGTGTTGATGAAGACGATTGTAGAGGCATATTCTAGCTTGAAAGGATCGTCTTCCTTTTCACGAAGACGGGTGTAGAGACAAATAACGCAGAGGTGAAATAATGTTACTAATAACAAAGACCTTCAATTTTCAAATTTGGGGTAATTTGGTAACTATGCTCAACTTTCCCGTAAATATTTTACAATCATCCAAACATAACATCAGTAAAATTCACATAATTTTCCTGAAATTTTTTTGGCTAACCAAACACATTTTCTTAACTTATCCGGCAATAAATTTTTTCCACCAATTTTCTGACAAATTTTTTCCTAGCAAAAAAAAAAAAAAATCTCTTGTACCAAACACCCCCTTAATGGAGCGAGGTATATATGACAAGCAAGAAAATTTCATAACATGACCCATTAAGGGAAATATTTTTTATGCTCAAGGACCCCCCAATAATCCGGTGCTCCCTCTCACAACATCAATTTTTTCTTTTCCTTTTTACCCCTGCTATCTTTTCTCTTTTCCACTTTTACCCATCCATTTATACTAAGGCACCGCCAAAAGAATGGTGGTCCCGGACCACAATAAATAATCTCCCCATTAAGGTGTGAGACAACGAGCTCACAAGTGTGTGAGGTGGCAAGTTAGGGTGTGCAAAAAAACTGGTTCACTTGCCCTGCCCTTGATCTGACCCATAAATACCTATTTTTTTTGAACTGGTTTAAATACTGACCCACTTTTATTTGGGTCAGTTTTAGACCTGACTTGTTTTAATAATGACTTATTGACCCAAAACTTGACCCATACTCATTATGTGAAAAAAAAGAAAAAAAAAATCACAATTACATTAAAAGAAAAGTTTTAACGTAAAACAATTACGTCAAAATTTTTTACGAAAAATATTTCCATAAAAAATTTTCGCAAAATTTTTTGACGAAAAATATTTTCTTCAAAATTTGTGACTAAAAACATTTATGTAAAAAAATTTGAAGGAAATTTTTTTTGTCAAATTCTTTTATATAATCTATATTTTATCAAAATATTTCATAAAAAAACATGAGTCAAAAATTTCGGCGAAACACATTTCCATCGAAATTATTTGACGGAAGAAATTTCATCAAAATTCTTTACAGAATTCAAATTTCAGCGAAAGTTTTCGACAGAAACATTTTCATTAAATTTTTTGACAAAAAAAAGATTTCGCCGAAATTTTTAGCGAAACACATTTCCATCGAAAAGTTTCGACTAAGTATTTTGATAAAAAAAATTCCCTTCAAAATTTTCAACGGAACATATTTCTGTCAAAAAATTACGTAAAATTTTTTGTCAGAAAATATTTTAATAACAAATTTTGACGTAATAAATATTCTGTCAAAATTCTTTAGAGAATTTAAATTTCGTTGAAAGTTTTGAATAAAACATTTTCCTCAAATCAATTTTCGTCGAAATTTTCGTCAGAACACATTCCTATTTAAATTTGAACGAAAAATATTCCTTCAAATTTTTTACGGAAACTAAATTTTTATAGAAATTTTTTTTTTGTAAAGATTTTCATTAGAGAAAAAATTCCGTCGCTTTTCGACAAAAATTATTTCGACGAAAAAACAATTTTGTGGCGAAATTTTTGTCGTTTGTAACGTAGAAATTTTGACAAAATTTTGTGATGAAACCAAGTCAAAAACGGGTCAGGTCGGATTTGACCCACTTTAGAAACCAAGTAAAGTCAGATCCGAACTGGTTCTAAACTAGTTCAAAAAAATCTAAACCAATTCAGACCTGCCTTGGATCAAATTAAAGCGGATCGAGTCAAAATACTTGAACTATAAAAATCAAGTTAGTCGGCACAAAAACCAGACGCATGCGGCCAGTGCGGAGAAAACAAGAATCAGATATAAAAAGAACTTTTGTCCCATATTGAGGGTGCAAAAGCTGGGCCTTTATATTGAGGCTAGGCTGATCCAAAACAAAACCTTTTAATAAAAAAGTTTCCAAAGTGAACTTCGTTACAGGTTCCCATTAGAATTAAATATATAAATGAAACATAACCAAACTACTTAAAATTAATGAAACTCTCATGGAGCATAAAGTTTCTTATCTAGTGAAATAAGAACAGTACTGACTCCGATAGAAACTCAGCCTCTTTGGTGGCTGATGTGCTGAAAAGGACAATCGCTGGCATGCATTTGTGTTATGTTTGGGTAGCAATTGAGGTTTATTGACCTTAATTGCACTTCCATGGGAAACCGAATGTGATTCAAGTAATTTATTCGTGGCCTCATTTGTTGGGCTGTGTAGTTTAAAGCCTTGCTTAGGCGCAAGATATAGTGTAGCACCTATCATCATTGACATCAAAGCTAGCATGCTTAAACCTAGTCCTTTTCTATTATGGTGAAACATTTTTCCCTGCAATTAAGACAATGGCAGCATAGGTTAGATATATATGTCCTTAACTTCAATCACGGTGAACCCAAAATTTTGATTCATAATTAAACTTTTATCTAAGTCGGGAAAAAAATAAGAACATGTAACATCGCTAAGATTGCTGGTTTGTAATCGAAGGGTCGGGTTTTAATTTGAGAAACAATCTTTTTATAAAGAGCATAAATACCTTTTTGGTCCTCAGCAAATTTCACGATGCCCATTTTAGTCTCTACCAAATAAAAAGGCCTATCGTGGTCATTCAGAAATTCAAAATGGACCGATTTAGTTGAAATTGTGGTCTCTGACAAATTCAAAAAAGACCCACATTAATTCCTCAAAGTGACTAAAATGGGTCCACTTTGAATTTTTCATGGATCACGAATGTAACAGCCCGTTACGTACCGGTATTGTTAACATTAATTATGATATTAAGCGCAGTTACAATCACAACAATTCATTTATAAAAATGCGAATAAACTTTTTCCGATTATTACGCGAACAGTTAAAACATAAAAAACGTAATAATTAAAAGCTGTGATCGCAACTGTAACACTAGCGGAAGACTTACTCAAATTATTTATACACTTTACTTTACCACATATAAGATACTAAGGGGTTCCCATAAACCCACTTAGCCAATTCATCACTTTTACGTTTTTACCAACTTAACAATATTCACTAATTAATTTTTCTGCGAACATAAAACAAAAATCCAAACCTAGACTTCAGATTATCCTTTTTTCTTATTCAATTACCATTCTAACAAGCTATCACACACTCGATTCCGAGCTCGTTAGCTCCGGTTATCGCCGTTTGAAGTTGGACAACAACATTGCCCACCAACTCCAAAACATCCCAAAACCTCCAATACTCACTGAATATTCTGCACCTAACCACAAGACCAATGCCTCTCAAAATTTTACACCATAAACTAGACAGCTCAATCTTCGATTTGATATATCGTATGCTTAATTTGACCAAGTAACGAAGTGGGAATTAATCTCCAAAAACTGACCCAGATCTGCCCACAGGTACAGGCCAGAACAGGGCAGTTTGTGCCATCAGCCACCATGGGCTGTGCACACCACCAATGATTCTAGGATTTTGACACAAGGTAGGGGACATCTTAAACTTCAAAATGGCATATGGCACGTCCCAATCGGACCACTATGGAGAGAGATATGCTCTCCCGAAGTTCACCCAAATACTGCCAATTCTACAGAAATTTCGCCAGAGTTTCCTTTGTATTTCCCAAAATCCCCAAATTTGCATAAGCTGTTTAACACTACAATTGTACCTGAAATCCAGCAATAATCCAATGGGTGGCACACACAAGGACCAACAACGCCTTGGGGCACTTACAACCCAATCCAATTTACACTTAAAACATAAGCGGATCACTTTCAAATCTTTTATAGTTTCAATCACCAACTTTCAATTTCATGCATATATCACCATACAGATAATCATAAACCTAAAATAAGCCTAAAGCCCTTCCATCATAATAAGCATACATCCATGGTACATTTACAATACTGAATTACAATTACACTTACAACTTTAACTTCAATTTACAACAATCCACATATTACAACTTTACTTAACAATAACTAAAATGACATGATCATGGATAATTAATGACAACATTTCATGATCTTCCTATGGGCCTCTTGCCCGCCACTCCTGTGCCACTGCTACCTCCTGAAACAAATGCCCCGAGACGGGGTGAGATATACGAATATATCTCAGTAACCCAGAGGTTCTGGAGAAAACTCCGCCCAATGGTTCACTTCGATGTATATCAATAATATAAAATAACATCACTGTTATAAAACGGGATAAAGCAAGGGATTTAGAGAAAGGGGGGTAATATCAGAAAACAACTACGACATGCGGGAATGGTAGCTACCAATACCGCGCCATGTCCTCGGCTATACACCTATGGGTACTACCCCTGGCGTGTTCATAGAACAACCCACCAAGGTACCCCTTCCAACCATATACACCTGAGACAACCTAGTGTGCTCCTATCCGAATAACACACCACGACCCTAGGTTAACTGGAACTCCCTCTCGGGGACCTATCCAGTGGAAGTACGGAAACTTGCCCGAAGGCTAAAAATATCTACTGGCCAGAGATCTGGTACATAAGTACCCACTGTGATAATGCATATGCATGCTCATGCTGTTCTACACTACTCATACACACTTCCTACCATCACCTTCAACGGGTATGGTGGAACACACAAGGGGAACAAGCCTCAGTACCAAGAGGTTACCTTTCTTTTTATCCGTCCACTGAGCTCCACAGAAACTCCACTTATAGCTTGATACACAGGGAATGCCTACATAGAGGACAATTCCACACACTTAGAACTTTAAACCACTCATGAATTTCATAATAACATGTGTCAATCACATCACTTACCTCAATCCACTTGGTCCGGGACCAAGGGCAATCCATTGTTTCACTGTTCCGGGTTTAAATCCACGTACGGCAACCTATACAACCATGTATAGCCACCAGTTTCAGTCAAAATACGTCAAAACGCGAAAACGTCAAATTCTCACCTCACCACTAGGAGGGTTCGGCCAACTTAGTGTTAATTTAGGTTTTATTTTTCTAAATTTTCTTTCTCATTTTATTACACTCACTTAGGTTACCCAAAGGCTAGTTCAATCGCCGTTTTTCTGTTTTACGACTTTTACGCATCGTTTTGCGAAATATTTCACTTTAGGCACATTAGGCCAATTTCACTACTTATTATTTTTGCATTGATCCTTCCACATGCCAATCACCACACAACCCTTCTAATTACTTTTTCAACACACAACACATCGCTAACATTTTCCAAGACATCATCTCCTCACATTTGCCTCTTTGGCCGAATTCCATACATAACCCAATCAAGGATTTTTCACTCAATTCCTATGATCCACACATCACACAATCACTTCATATCATCATATAATCACACTACAATTCACCATACAACACATTAACAAAAAATTCAAAAATCCAATTCTTGACCTCATTTTTTTCCTAAGTTAAAATTCATCATTTTTCGCTTAAAATTTTCATTGCATTTCTAGCATTAATACATCATTCTAAGAAATTATCATCTAATAGACATTTTCCATTTGAGCTCTCTAACACAACATATCACAAAATCCCTCTTTAGGGTCAATAATCAAAACTCAAAATTCAACCAATGAAATGTTGAAATAACTCACCCAAATGCACGGTATATGGCTCCACCTAAGCATACTCTACCATTGGAGCATGAAAAAGCTTCATGAACATCAAAAATTCACACAAAACCGCAACTGAAATGGGGCTAGATCCCCTCACACACTCACTTTCAAGGCTAACCAAGGCTACCAATGGATTCAGGAGGTGTTATCCATCAAGATTCAAGACAAGAATCGTTGAATTCGGTGGAGAAATGGCTAAGTTATGGCCAAAGGAAAAATTTGAATCAAAAATGGTGGGGAGGGCTGTTCATGCGCGCTGCCAGGAGAGAGAAGGAAGGGAGGAGGGTGATGAATAGTGCAATCTAGGTACTTTAAGTGATTTTAAGTGGGAGCGGGTCCCACGCGATTTAAAACTCATCCGAATTTCTCTCTGATTTCACTAAACGTCCGTAAATTCAAAACTTATTTAGAACTTCTAATTTTTAACATTAACTAATGTCCTTTAATTATACTTGATCAGATAAATCCGGAGCTTTCCGGTTGTTCGGGAAAAACACTGTTTTAAGCTACAGTGCGCGCCGTTGGCACGCTTCCACAAATTGACTTAAATTCATCAAATAATATCAGAAATCATATTTCCTATTTGTATGGACCATTTATAATTCATATTTGAAACCTAGAGCTCAAAATTCCACTAGCACGTTTTACGGTGCAATCTTACTGCGGTATTTTTACCCGCGAAAAGCACTATTCACTGATTTTTCTGAAACTTGCCTGTCCACTCAATTTTTCGTTCTGAATCCATTTCCAGGCTTATTTTTATCATCTGAGACCTTCTGCTCAATTTCTATCTTCCTAGGGTTGCGTGTTGGCTAATTATCGTTTTGCCCTTTCTTTGTATTTTGGCCTATCCTTTGGGATTTTCACTAATCCATCACTTAATTACTCACTTAATACTTTAAATACTTAATTTAGAATTGTGAGGTGTTATAATCACCCCACCTTTTAGAATTTTGTCTGCAAAATTACATCTTAACGGTCCCGTAACACGGGGTGTAATCGAAAATCTCATTTCTGTGGTATCCATGATTACTTAGTCCTTCACAAACTTGATAACTTCGGGTATCTGACCCCTTATATCTTTCATTGTTTCCTTAAACCACTGTTGATTTTTCACTCACTGTAGTTCATCATATACTCATTTTACACTTGTCATTTAATGTGCCACGACCTTCAATTCGCAATACTTTAAGCTCTTCACGGCTTACGGGTACACTTTCACCAATTCATCGGTAATAGACGACCACATTACAATTTGTTTGTCTCACTTCATCTCATTCTCATCTTCATCTGTCTTTCTGACCTAATGCCGTTCCCAAAAATCTCTAGTTGTTTCCATAATAGACTCTAACTGTTTTCATGTATCTTCACACTTTCTTTAGCACTTAACTCTTTTCGCTGTCCTCACTGTTTCAACCATACTCAGACATACTAGTCCTTTCCATTACTGTTACTACTCTTATGATTGTAGTTGTTTTCTTAGCTTTCACCGAAGCACATCCTTTCTAGTTTTCAGGGCACTTTGTCGTTTCTTATAATTTCGACTCACATTAAACTCTATACTCATATACTTTATTTTTCATTGTCACGTGTCTTTACCTCTTCTTAGGTACTCTTAACCATATCTTTCTCTACATGATACGAAATTTACAATCCTCACAATAGTTTATATTTTCAATTAACCTTTTAAGGTTCTTTAACCACAATACACTCCTGAATTTTTCTATCTACTAATCATATTCATAATTTACTCTCACTGTTACTCTTTTTATTAACTAAACCATCTCAACTTTATTAACTCAGTCAGCTCAATTTTATACTCAGACCTCTCACGGTCTAAACACAACACTCATCAATGACCTCCATATCGAGGACTCATGTTTAATATTTTCACCCACTAACTATTTTCAATTTTCATTCCACTTCGATGTTACCACTTAACCTTATGTTCCACTAATTTATACCACTTTCTCGTAATCATAATCATTTAATCCTGGATGTCAAACTCAAAACACTATTTCTTTACAGCTTTACTCACCTCCACTAAACACTTTGGAAGGAATCAATTTCCGACCCACTTCACTATTAACTGATGGACTATTCAACTGCCATATCTCTCATATACAAGTCTTATTCGTTAGGAATCCTTGACACTCAATTATCAAGTCACTTAAAATTTATTCCATCATTGCCACTACTTCTACAATTTACCACCAGTTGGTATATCAGTCTCTCAGAATATTCAAAGTTACCACAAACACTCATCCATACGTCATTAGTACTTAATCAGAACATCATCAACACTGTGCATTTTCCACACACTTCCGCCATAGGTGGCATATGCGATTATATATAACACTTCTCAATCTACTTTACCATCAAAACCAAGCTATTCACTTTTTGGTAATCAATTACAACTATAGTTTCCATCTATTAATACACGTTCGTACTTGACTCTATTTCAATTCATCTTTTCCTTAGGGCTAACAATTCACTGTTTTAACTTGAAATCTTGATCATCACTAGCCTTCCTAGAAGGACACTTACTCATTCTGTCAACTTTAACTCACGTTATTATCGCTTTTTCATCATAAGACGAGGATTCCAACTGACTTGCTACCTCACTTAGAGACAAAATTTATTTCCTTAGACTTACTTTACACCCACAATAGTGCTTCACTATCACACTTTGAAATTCTTACACACTAAGCCTCAACTCTTATATCCAAATCTGACATACTATTGTCCATTTACAAATACATGACCTCACATTTTGCGTTAACCATATGGAAAAACTCTCCCAATACAGTGGGTAACAACATTCACAGGTTTAACCCCTCGAGCTCTTGCTGTCCTAAGGGCCCCAGATGCCATGACCCACCGATCAGAGAATCCACCCATATGATCCATGCCATAAAAATGACTTACTACTAGTTGTCCCTATTCTAAGGCATCCCCCAATGTTTCTTCTCTGTTCATTTACATAAATTATCTCTACCATACTAACCGTTACACTAATGTGGAACACTTCCTCGTTTCTCATTACTCATATCAAATACTACTAGCCTCCGTGAACTTAACCCGCACCGAGATAGCTATACACTCCTGCACAAAGGCCCCACTGAGATCTTCTTACTATCAACTCATATTACATGCACCCAGTGCACAGAGAAATTTATACTCATAATATATCTGTATATGACGGCAAAACTGGTACTCCGTACACACCAGATCACACATGGACCCAGTCCATTTGGTGTATGTACCACCTCTGTATATAACATCAAAATATCTTTGGTATATTCACATTGACTACCCACAATAATCTTAGCAGTAGTGGTATAATACACACCTGTTACATATAAATTAATTTATTTTACTCTCTCGTGCCATTCTTCTCACTGGTAGTTTACTTTCGTTTTGGTTGCCCGTCGAACTTGGTTTATAACATAGTCACTATTACAATGATTCGTATTCTCTTCGTAATTTCGTACACGTTTTCTAACTTTTAATAGTTCCTTCTGTCTTGTTACCGTTCAATCCATAGTCCATTATCTCTTCCTTGCTTATTCTTCTCACAGATTGTTTACTCTTTTACTTTGACTATTCACTTGCCATGGTTCATAAAATAATCTCTATTCCATAAATCCTAAATTTCTCAAGTTCTGTACACATCTCACATCTCTTAGTATAAGTATCATATTTCCCATCACACAGGGATCTTCTAATCATTTCCATCGAATAACAGAGAACTAACTTCACCTCAATCCTTGCACTGAAATTTACATCAGTCCTTGCACTTGAAACTACTCGTCCGTCCTTGTACTGGCAATTATACCTCATCTCACTAACTAACCTTATCATTTTCATCTTGACATTACACACTCTCTGCACACTTTACACATCAGTTCTTTCGTTAACCTCTTACTTTCTCACTTCATTGCAACTTAGTTCACACACTAACCACATGATTTCACATTAGGTTATACCTTTGCTCATTCTTTAATCATACCCTATCACCTTATTGTTATACAATAATAACTCACGAAATCATGCCATCTTTCTAATCCATTGCCTGCTACGGCTCACATACAATACGCTCAATACTACAGAGCAACTCACCAATTTTCCTGCTCACTTCCACCCTTGGTGGTTGTAGAATGTCTCTTTACCTTGTAAATACCTTTACTCCGTCTATCACTCCGTATCAATTACCAATATTTTCATAAGCGCACTACTATTAATAGTACTTATATATACCACAAGATCATAATTTCTTTACAATTCTCATTACTGTCTTACCCATGACTGTACATCTCAACCATCCTGTTCATTTATCACTGATACTTCTATTAATTTGAGTCGACATCCATTAACTGCAATAGTGCCTTCATGGTACATATATCTTGTGCCATCCATGACGATTCCTTCACTTTCCCGTATACATATTACACATAGTAATATACACATCATTAGTTCACCTCACTTATGTTTAGTCAACACTATCTCTTTATGGAATTCACTCCCATATTTCAATATCTCTCACATTACCAATCTACCAGCATCATACTTTCCAGTGGTCAAACCTCGTAGGATTACTCATCAAATATTCTATTTGTTTCTCTGCTTGAACCATTCCAATTCATTCAAGTGCACCGCACTTGTCCTGGTCTCATAACTGCTAATCAAACATGACGTATTTAACTCGCACATACGCATATCTGTTCCCTTTTCTCAATAATTCTTCAGGTTCAAAACCTCTCGCCTTGATGAAGTCTATTCACCAAGACCACTTGTACATAATTGTCTTACTATACTACACATATACTTGGAATTTCACCAATCTCATAAGCTCATCTCTGTTATATGTTTATTTTTCATAGTACTGCAAAGTTCGTCTATGCTCATATTGTACATATCATAAATTGTACACCACTTTCACTTGTAATAAAACTTTCTGTTCACTTTCATCAAAGTCAGACAAAACATTTAAGTCTGTTCTTTTTATGCCTTCTAATATTCATACTTGACTTACTGCCGTCCTTTGTCCATGGAGCAGTTAACACTGCAGCCACAACATCAGGCTAAATACTCACATTCGGTGCTTCAAGGTTACTATGCAGGCTTCTTACGATGACCACACATGTAACACAAAGGAATAGGTTGATCATACTCACACTAAGGAATTACATATACAGTAATCGATAAGAATCTACATACAACTATGCAGCACATAACACATCTATATATATTATCAGAGTTCCCTAACAAAACTACTCTGATACCATAAAATTTAATAGCCCGTTACGTACTGGTATTGTTAACATTAATTATGATATTAAGCGCAGTTACAATCACAACAATTCATTTATAAAAATGCGAATAAACTTTTTTCGATTATTACGCGAACAGTTAAAACATAAAAAGCGTAATAATTAAAAGCTGCGATCTCAACTGTAACACTAGCGGAAGACTTACTTAAATTATTTATACACTTTACTTTACCACATATAAGACACTAAGGGGTTCCCATAAACCCACTTAGCCAATTCATCACTTTTACGTTTTTACCAACTTAACAAGATTCACTAATTAATTTTTCTACGAACATAAAACAAAAATCCAAACCTAGACTTCAGATTATCCTTTTTCCTTCTTCAATTACCTTTCTAACAAGCTATCACACACTCGATTCTGAGCTCGTTAGCTCCGGTTATCGCCGTTTGAAGTTGGACAACAACATTGCCCACCAACTCCAAAACATCCCAAGACCTCCAAGACTCACTGAATATTCTGCACCTAACCACAAGACCAATGCCTCTCAAACTTTTACACCATAAACTAGACACCTCAATCTTCGATTTGATATATCGTATGCTTAATTTGACCAAGTAACGAAGTGGGAATTAATCTCCAAAAACTGACCCAGATCTGCCCACAGGTACAGGCCAGAACAGGGCAGTTTGTGCCATCAGCCACCATGGGCTGCGCACACCACCAATGATTCTAGGATTTTGACACAAGGTAGGGGACATCTTAAACTTCAAAATGGAATATGGCACGTCCCAATCGGACCACTATGGGGAGAGATATGCTCTCCCGAAGTTCACCCAAATACTGCCAATTCTACATAAATTTCGCCAGAGTTTCCTTTGTATTTCCTAAAATTCCCAAATTTGCATAAGCTGTTTAACACTACAATTGTACCTGAAATCTAGCAATAATCCAATGGGTGGCACACACAAAGACCAACAACGCCTTGGGGCACTTACAACCCAATCCAATTTACACTTAAAACATAAGCGGATCACTTTCAAATCTTTTATAGTTTCAATCACCAACTTTCAATTTCATGCATATATCACCATACAGATAATCATAAACCTAAAATAAGCCTAAAGCCCATCCATCATAATAAGCATACATCCATGGTACATTTACAATACTGAATCAAAATTACACTTATAACTTTAACTTCAATTTACAATAATCCACATATTACAACTTTACTTAACAATTGAATTCATAACTAAAATGACATGATCATGGATAATTAATGACAACATTTCATGATCTTCCTATGGGCCTCTTGCCCGCCACTCCTGTGCCACTGCTACCTACTGAAACAAATGCCCCGAGACGGGGTGAGACATACGAATATATCTCAGTAACCCAGAGGTTCTGGAGAAAACTCCGCCCAATGGTTCATTTCGATGTATATCAATAATATAAAATAACATCACTGTTATAAAACGGGATAAAGCAAGGGATTTAGAGAAAGGGGGATAATATCAGAAAATAACTACGACATGCGGGAATGGTAGCTACCAATACCACGCCCTGTCCTCGGCTATATGCCTATGGGTACTACCCCTGGCGTGTTCATAGAACAACCCACCAAGGTACCCCTTCCAACCATATACACCCGAGACAACCTAGTGTGCTCCTATCCGGATAACACACCACGACCCTGGGTCAACTGGAACTCCCTCTCGGAGACCTATCCAGTGAAAGTCCGGAAACTTGCCCGAAGGCTAAAAATATCTACTGGCCAGAGATCTGGTACATAAGTACCCACTGTGATAATGCAGATGCATGCTCATGCTGTTCTACACTACTCGTACACACTTCCTACCATCACCCTCAACGGGTATGGTGGAACACACAAGGGGAACAAGCCCCAGTACCAAGAGGTTACCTTTCTTTTTATCCGTCCACTGAGCTCCGCAGAAACTCCACTTATAGCTTGATACACAGGGAATGACTACACATAGGACAATTCCACACACTTAGAACTTTAAACCACTCATGAATTTCACAATAACATATGTAAATCACATCACTTACCTCAATCCACTTGGTCCAGGACGAAGGGCAATCCACTGTTTCACTGTTCCGGGTTTAAATCCACGTACGGCAACCTATACAACCATGTATAGCCGTCAGTTTCAGTCAAAATATGTCAAAACGCGAAAATATCAAATTCTCACCTCACCACTAGGAGGGTTCGGCCAACTTAGTGTTAATTTAGGTTTTATTTTTCTAAATTTCCTTTCTCATTTTATTACACTCACTTAGGTTACCCAAAGGCTAGTTCAATCGCCGTTTTTCTATTTTACGACTTTTACGCAACGTTTTGCGAAATATTTCACTTTAGGCACATTAGGCCAATTTCACTACTTATTATTTTTGCATTGATCCTTCCACATGCCAATCACCACACAACCCTTCTAATTACTTTTTCAACACACAACACATCGCTAACATTTTCCAAGACATCATCTCCTCACATTTGCCTCCTTGGCCGAATTCCATACATAACCCAATCAAGGATTTTTCACTCAATTCCTATGATCCACACCTCACACAATCACTTCATATCATCATATAATCACACTACAATTCACCATATAACAGATTAACAAAAAATTCAAAAATCCAATTCTTGACCTCAATTTTTTCCTAAGTTAAAATTCATCATTTTTCGCTTAAAATTCTCATTGCATTTCTAGCATTAATACATCATTCTAAGACATTATCATCTAATAGACATTTTCCATTTGAGCTCTCTAACACAACATATCACAAAATCCCTCTTTAGGGTCAATAATCAAAACTCAAAATTCAACCACTGAAATGTTGAAATAACTCACCCAAATGCACGGTATATGGCTCCACCTAAGCATACTCCACCATTGGAGCATGAAAAAGCTTCATGATCATCAAAAATCCACACAAAACCGCAACTGAAATGGGGCTAGATCTCCTCACACACTCACTATCAAGGCTAAACAAGGCCACTAATGGATTCAAGAGGTATTTTCCATCAAGATTCAAGACAAGAATCGTTGAATTCGGTGGAGAAATGGCTAAGTTATGGCCAAAGGAAGAATTTGAATCAAAAATGGTGGGGAGGGCTGTTCACGCGCGCTGCCAGGAGAGAGAAGGAAGGGAGGAGGGTGATGAATAGTGCAATCTAGGTACTTTAAGTGATTTTAAGTGGGAGCGGGTCACACGCGATTTAAAACTCATCCGAATTTCTCTCCGATTTCAATAAACGTCTGTAAATTCAAAAATTATTTAGAACTTCTAATTTTTAAAATTAACTAATTTCCTTTAATTATACTTGATCAGATAAATCCGGAGCTTTCCGGTTGTTCAGGAAAAACACTGCTTTAAGCTACAGTGCGCACCGTTGGCACGCTTTCACAAATTGACTTAAATTCATCAAATAATATCAGAAATCATATTTCCTATTTCTATGGACCATTTATAATTCATATTTGAAACCTAGAGCTCAAAATTCCACTGGCACGTTTTACGGTGCAATCTTACTGCGGTATTTTTACCCGCGAAAAATATTATTCACTGATTTTTCTGAAACTTGTCTGTCCACTCAATTTTTCGTTCTGAATCCATTTCCAGGATTATTTTTATCATCTGAGACCTTCTGCTCAATTTTTATCTTCCTAGGGTTGCATGTTGGCTAATTACCGTTTTGCCCTTTCTTTGTATTTTGGCCTAATCTTTGGGATTTTCACTAATCCATCACTTAATTACTCACTTAATACTTTAATTACTTAATTTAGAATTGTGAGGTGTTATAACGAATAGCTTTTTATTTGCTAGGGACTAAAGCGGGTATCGTATAATTTGATAAGGATCGAAAATTGTATTTATTCTTATAAAAAATACTGAAGAGATGAGTCAACTCTCCCTTGTGCTTATTATTTTGAAATTTTATGAAAATCTCACTTTAAATATCGAAATAAAGCAAATTTAACGGTTTATTTCAGAAAAAGAATAAAAATAGAAGGGATAGGATATTGTAACAAACAAGTATTGTTACAAACAATGTTACAACCACCAATCTTACCGTTAAATTGATTAAATTATCCGACGGTCCTGATTTAATGTATATAAAGCCCTCTTTCTTCCATTCTCTCTCTTCCCTATATGCTCTGCCATCGCCCATAGCCAGACACGTGATGGCGCCACTGCCCATATCCTCCGTCTCGCCATCGCCGCTGCTGCACTCTACTGCCGCTGCCATCGCCGTTTATCCCTTATCCCTCTCTGCGTCTCCGGTCCCAATTGTCTTTCTCCTAGAAGGTGGTGTTTTACCAAGGCTACGAATCCAATGGTTTACTTGCATATGTGTCTGTCTCTTCTTTATCAAATTCTTTTAGTTGGTATTTTTGATTTGATTTTTTTCACATTCCCATGAATAATTATGGTTTAGTTTTTAGCCCTAATTGAATTGAAAAAATGATCTGGTTCTTGAATCGGTTGGAATAAAATGATTTAATTATTAAATTAGTTTGAAAAAATATGATTCTTTTGTGCTCTTTGATTTGGATCGGCGGCGGTGATGATGGGCATCGGTGGCGACAGAGATGGGCAGAGGCAGCGGAAACCCTAGCTCGTGGAAGAGTGCGGAGGTGATGCGCAGAGCATATAGGGAGAGAGAAGGGAAGAAAGAGGGCTTTATATGCATCAAATCAGG
Source organism: Gastrolobium villosum (assembly GCA_032173675.1). NCBI lineage: Eukaryota > Viridiplantae > Streptophyta > Magnoliopsida > Fabales > Fabaceae > Gastrolobium > Gastrolobium villosum. The sequence goes on along the minus strand of JAVKPL010012632.1, from coordinate 45,340 downwards.
ACCGTCAGATAATTTAATCAATTTAACGGTAAGATTGATGGTTGTAACATTGTTTGTAACAATACTTGTTTGTTACAATATCCTACCCCAAAATAGAATGCTCAAAATAATTTTGTAATGCCTCTAGCTTTATATTATAGCCCAAAAAATGAAACAATCTTCGGGCCCATACTCTACTTCAAGAGTTAGAAGTCCTAGATCAAATCGATATTATCTTCCATGACAATCTCTGATTCTCTGTATTGTTTTTCTTTCTGCTATTAGATTATATTACTTACGTGACCAATTCAGAGTCTTGGACTGCTTCCTGTTGCTTCATCATCCTTAAGCTTGAGGGGGGAGGAATATTAGAGTATTATGGATACCAAACTTCCCCATGTCTACTTTAATGTTGAATGCATATCATACATATTATGTTAGTGCTTCAGTTACCGATGACTATAACAGCTTGAAGAAGCTTTTCAGTAATAAAAATCAGAATGTTCAGAGGCAAGTTTTCTCAGTTTTCTCTCTGTCCTTTTCTGCCAGGTATTATCCGTAACTATCTCTCATTTCCAATTACAGTTTCATTATTTTATGGGTTATATGTATCTCATTCAATCTTCTTACACACACATAACAAAGGTGGGTTCCATTTTATTTTTTTTCTCTAATTATTTGTAGGTCCCTCTTATTATTTTGTTTCAGTAATATAATATAACTTATCTACGTAACATACGAAAAAAGATTTTCCTTATTTTATTCAATTTATTCAAATTAGATTATTTTCACTTTTATTCATATTTTGAAATTGGTTTCATTTTTTCCATACAAGTTAACTCGACCAGTCAAATAGAATCTATGAAGCACCGACACTTCAAAAACCTTGACGTGTCGTGTCCGACACTTCCCGACACTCTCAGACACTCCGACACTTCCCGATACTCCAATACACGTTATAGAAATTCAAAAAAGAGTTCAAAATTTGCGCTGCGTTGAATTTTTAGTTCTAATTATTAGATTCGTCAGATTATGATTACTATTTTATTGAACTTAATATAAATATTTGAGATATCTTATGTTTCTTTGCAAAATTTATGAATATTATAAGTTTAGATTTATTTTTTTGTTAAATTATTGAATATTAAATATATTATACACTACATAAATTAAAAATATTTAATATCATAACGTGTCATAACGTGTCGAAGTCTAACATTTTTTAGAATTAACGTGTTAGAGTGTCGCGTCGTATCGTGTCACGTGTCCCGTGTTAGTATCGGTGCTACATAGAATAGAATCATAAAAAAGGCATAAAACCATCTGAATTAATTGCATGTGAATATTGGAAGGTGACTAACCAGCAAGTTCTCATCAGGTTTTTCAATGTTATGCTCACCAGAAGCAGTAGCTTCCATTTCCTCATTTTCGCTCATACCAATGGAAGGTATCTCAAAAAGTTTGTTGCCGTACACCATTTGCAATTCTTGAAGTCTATCTTATTTGCGCAAAAAACGCCACCTACACTTCCTTATGTTGCATCCATTCACTAGAACTTCAAAACGCAGCATACAGTTTTCCCTCAACTCTGGCTTTGGATGCTTGCTAAAGAGATGCCTATTGAACTTGCTGTCGCCTATTTGGTGTCGCCGAATGTATATATAATCACCACTCACTATCATTGTTAACATGTAAAGTTCATTATTTGCTGTTGAACCCGAGGCCAAAGATAACGAGGGGCCATCTTCAGCATCCTGAGATTCAAAGCTCCAATAAAGACGCATGGAATTGTCCTCAGTATATTCAGGAGCTTCTAAGGCCAGAAATACAATAACTCCCCACCAATCACTTGAACGATAATCATCAAGAATTCCCACTGTTACTTATGCAATTGAATCACGTTTTGACACATATGATGAGCTCAAGGGGAAAAATTTTCTGATTATCAAACTGTGGTGGGATTTCCATGTACAGAGGATAAGGAAAATCAAACATCTATAACTAAGAACTTTTTTTGGTAAATAAGGAAAACCATGGTGCTGAAGGTTCCCTGACTTGTGAGGGTTGATTATGCATAGCCTTATCTTTGCAGTTTTACAAATAGGTCATTCCTGTGACCTTCGCGTCACAGAAAGGGTTCAATGGAGAGTGATTTGGAGAAAAATTCATGCATACATTATACACAAAAATGTGACTTTTCTGGCATTAGTCAAGTTAAAAAGTTAAATGTCTAAATTTTAGTCACATAGTATGTCTGATGTATAGAGGGGGCGGACCGGTGCAGTGGTAACACTATTCCTTTATGACTGAAAGGTCATGGGTTCGAATCCAGGAAACAACCTCTTTGCAATTATGAAGGGTAAGGACACAAGGATTGCCTCCACCCCACACTCGCTAGTCAGGTCAAATGGGGAGTGATTTTTTTTTTAGTATGTCTGATGTATGGAAATATTTATAATATGTAGAAAAAGACATACGTAAGATACGGATGACTGAAAGAGCTCTTTGTCACTTGATTCAAACAACTTCCATAGCTTTTCTTCATCTAATAGATTAGCTTCACTTGCAGCTGAATCTCTTACATACAAGCATACATGTGGTGGAAGCACTGGCAATGATTGAAGCTGTGAACAATCTTCCAATTCAAGACAACGAAGCTTTGGAATATTAGCAACAAAGTGAGCAGGGAAACAGATGAAATTATTGCCACTTAAAATTAGTCTCTCTAATGATGATAAGCAATTGAGATCATGAGGAATTGATTGATCAGTAAGATTGCAATAGCTCAAATCCAAAATAATTAATGAGGAAAGACCAGAGACAAAAGGAGGCAATGTTAAGCATGTGGGAGATGGGGAAAACATAAACTTCAACCCAAATGGAAGATGCAAGTTATGGCCGAAATTCGATGCCGGCTTACTACATTCCCTGAAAGATAACCTTTCGAGATTGTGTAACTGAAGTAGGGATGGATGCAATTCTCTAATAGCAGTTTCACCCAAGTCAAGATCCTTCAAAGCCTTGTTTTGGTTTATGTTATCTGGTAGGGAACAAACTTTTGAGCATCCTGATATGTTGAGAGTCTTGAGAGACTTCAAGTTACTAATGTTGTTTGGGAGGTATAAAAGCTTTTCACAATTCATTAAGCTAAGCACAGAGAAACATATCATGTTTTTCCCTATATCTGGCAGTCTCTCAATGTTTGAACAGTCAGAAAGAAAGAACTTTTTCAGGGAACACATTTCCAATTTACTTGGAAATGTTTTAAGGTTTACACATACTATTAAGCTCAATATATGGAGCTTTTTGTGTTGTCCAATTGAATGGTGAACTTCAGCAAGTTTTGTACAATCATTCAGATACCTAACATACTAAATAAAACAAATAAGAAACTAATTAGCATTTCAAAAATTGTAGGCCAATAGTAAGTTATGTGAAAGCTCTTAATTGAGCATTCTTACCTGAGTTCCATTCCATAGTTGCCTAAATTTGCTAATGATCATTTGTATATAAACAAGCTTATCTAGTTGAACTCCAAGTGGTAGAGCATTCAATGGATATCCCCACCATGTAAGCACTTTTAGTGAGCTAGAAAGACGTTTGAGACCAAAGGGTAGATGCAAATAGCATAATACAATGAGTAATCTAAGATTACACATTTTTGAGAAAGCCTCAGGGTCCCAATGTGCTTCATATGGCTTAGATGGTGCTGACTTCAAAACTATACCTTGGGCAATTTCCGTTCCCTAATAAACAATAATAGTCAAATAGGTAACATAAGACACAATGAATGCAGCAAAAGTAATGTATCATTAAAACTACCATTTACCTTATTTTTCCTCAGCACTTGATCAATATCCTCTACAGACCACAATCTACTCCGTTTACCAGGATCATTAGGTGATTCCTGAAATACTATAGTTTTACCCATTTCTTCAAGTAGATCATGCATCCCAATAACTCTTCCATCAAAAGTCACTAGTGATTTTTCTATGAGAACATTTAACCCAACTGTTGCATGAAGGCCACAATTGTCCAATAGTTGTGTCACTTTATGTTTGTATCATCCCTTAAAAAAATAGGCAATATCTAGAAATATGGTCTAGTGCTCATCTTCTAACATGTCATAACTTATTCTAAGTTTGTTTAGGGTATCATCATGTGGAACTTGTTTAATCTTAATCAAAGCATCTTCCCAGTCAGATATACTTCTTCCACAAAGAAAAGAACCCAACACTTCAAGAGCCAAGGGAAGACCTCCAGCCAGCATATTCAACTACATTTTTAGACAACCCCAAATAATCCTCTTCAGGTTCATCTTCTTTAAATGCTTTTTCACAAAATAGTTGAAGGGATTCATTATTATTTAAGATTTTACTTTCATACATTTCAAACAATACTCCATGGGATATCAACAAGTGCTTATCCCTAGTTGTGATTATAATTCTACTCCCTGGAACAAACCATTCTTTGTTTCCAGCCAAATTCTCAAGTTGGGTTTTAGAACTTACATCATCAAGGACAAGAAGAACCTTTTTTCTTAAGCTATCATTTCCTTGGCCTAAAGTCTCAATTACCATTCCTTTTATATTTAGATGAGAAATTTAACACTCTGTTCTAGAACCGGTTTGTTAACATTATGTATGGCATTAGACAAAGTTACAATCACAGACATTGAATTATAATACGGATAAATTTTTTCCTTTTTCGTTAATAAACGTTTCTGTTTAAAATCAATTCTGTAATTAAACAATTCCGATGACTGTAATCATAACTTAAACTATGTGTGGAACACCTAATGTAATTTTATTTCAACTATACGTTACCACTATAGTGTGCCAAGTAGTCCCCTTAGACCAACAAGGCTTATAAACTCATTTTTATTGTTATTTAACACTAAACATCTCCACTCTTTATTTATTTAAGAAATTTATATACTAATTTTATGGTACACATCTTCCAATATGATATAGAATTCTTCGTTAGCTACGCGTGGGTTTAAACCGCGCTCAAATCGGAGCACCGTAGCTCAAGTTATGAAATTTTGAAGAAAAAGTGTTGAATTTCACAAGGGTCCCGCGCTGACAATGCCAAACCCGCACTAATAGCGCCAAATTACTTACTTTTTCGTGTCTTACGACGTCGACAGTGCCAAATTGGACTTGATAGCGCCAACCCACTATTTGGTGGTGCCAATAGCGTAATTTGTTCTTGAGATTTCACAATATTTTGATATTTTACCCATAACTTGAGTTATACTTATCCGTTTGATTCAATCTTGGTCTCGTTGGAAAGCTAAGAAAAAGACCTATAACTTCCATTAAGACACAAGGGTCCAAACCGATCATATAGGATATGAAAAATGGAAAAGACATGATATCTTTATTTTCACATTGATACTCAAGCTATAGGTCTTCTTCTACCTAATTGGCATTTTATAACTACTATAAGACATCATCCTTACAATTTTAAGACACATTTATCAAATTGGCATCCATGCCCTTCCATCATATATACAACAAGTACAATATTATACAATATCCAAGTGTCTTTAATATATAGTCATGGGGCTTAGATACAAAACACTATGATCAAATTTTTGGCTCCCATCAACAAAATAGACACCAAAGGAGATAAGCTCATAAGCATAGGCTAAGTTCACCAAAATAAAACATCATGTACACATATCAAATGGCTTTCAAATGTAAATCATATAGGCAAGAACTACTAAATGACATGCATAACCAAAATAATGCAATATCCTCATGCATCAATCTAATCCAAGTATGGCCACTTGCCACTAGAGGCTCCTGCATCATCTGTGTAAAAACCCGCACCGTTAAATTAGGGATTTAATTTAATTAAATACAAAATTAGAAATAAATCCATAATTGACCCTAATAATTATTAGAAGGCTTAAATAATTATGGTAAGTGATTAATAATGTCGAAAGTCGCTTTTCTGACGAAAAGTGCAGAGACCGGCTCTGCTTCGTGGTATAAGTGTGTACCGGTGAAATATCCCAAAAAATTATAATAAGTGTATGAGCATTCCTAGAATAATATGTAGGACTATTAAAATAATTTTCAAGTCGAAATAATGAGATTTGGTGTCAGAACTGATACTAGCTATGTAAAAGCGCGTACCGGAAAAGTGCTTCGAAAAATAAAATACAAATATGACAAATCTTAGAAAAATGGCTAGGTTTAGAATCCAAAGTTTGGGATTAAAATACTAAGCGTAGCTATTAGCGCTAATACAATGTGATTAATTTAAGCGGCCTATAAATAGACCTTTTCACACAACCCTAGGCTGATCCTTCAGCCTTTATACATGGGTTTTGGCTACTGTTAGTGCCATCATGCTTTTCACCTTATTCCTTCAAGAAGATTCCACCAAGAGCCACCATTCCTCTTGATTCTTTTCTCTCAATCCTTGAAACACTTAGTAGAGTGTAGGGTGAGGGTAGAGGTCAGCCTTTGCTGATTTGTGGGGGGTTGTGGTGTTGTTTCCTTGGTTGTTTGAGCTTTACACTGATGCCTCCAAAAAGGGTTGGGTTGTGAGTTAATGCAGTTGGACAAAGTGATTGCTTATGCTTCGAGGCAGTTGAATCCTCATAAGAAGAACTACCCAACTCATAATTTGGAGTTTGCGGCTATTGTATTTGCTTTCAAGATCCAGGCATTATCTATTTGGCATGAAATTTGTCGTGTTCAGCGATCACAAGAGTCTGAAGTACTTGTTCGATCAGAAGGAGCTGAACATGAGACAAGGGAGATGGATGTAGTACCTGAGAAACTACGACTTTAAGTCGAAATACCATCCTGGCAAAGCCGATGTGGTAGCTGATGCTTTGAGTTGGAAATCCGTGAGTCTATCCAATTTGACGGTAGGTGACTATGATATAATTAAAAGGTTTCGAGATCTGACGGTGACTTCCTTGTTTGGGGGTGCACTTCTCGAGATGGAGACTCTGAGAGTCAAGAATGAGCTTATGGAAAAGATTAAAGAGGTGCAGGCGCAAAGAGAGTGCCTTGATTATGTGAAGAACCAAGATGGAGTGTCTTGGAATGAGGATGGTTTGTTGACATTCCGGAAGAGGATTGTGATTCCTCGAGGGCCATTGACTGAGGAGGTGATGGCAGAGGCTCATAAGGGCCAGTTTACTATCCACCCTGCCACTACAAAGATGTATCAGGACTTGAAAAGAAATTTCTAGTGCTCGGGCATGAAGAAAGATATTGCCATTTACGTGTCCAAGTGTTTGTTATGTCAGAAGGTGAAGATTGAACACCAGAAATCGTATGGTAAGCTTCAACCTCTTGAGATACCGCAGTGGAAGTGGGAGAGCATTTCCATGTACTTCGTCGTGGGATTGCCTAAGACTCAGGCTGGTTGTGACTCTATCTGGGTCATTGTGGACAGATTGACTAAGTCTTCCCATTTTCTCCCGGTAAAGGTGAGCTTCACAACTGAGCAGTTGGCCAGACTATATGTTTGCAAGATTATGAGGCTTCATGGGGGCCGAGAGTATCATCAGTGATAGAGACCCGAAGTTCACATCTCAGTTCTGGGAGGCGCTGTAGGGAGCTTTTGGTACGCAGTTGAGACTGAGTACAGCCTATCACCCTCAGACTGACGGACAGACTGAGTGGACCATCCAGACATTGGAGGACATGTTTAGTGTAACACCTCATGTATACCCGATTTGTTAACATGTCATCGTATTAAGTCACGCTTAATTAAAATGCGGAATAACTTTTTCTTTAATTCAATTATGACGTCATTAACCTTAGCCAAGTTGATTACTTAATCAATTATCATAAAATATTGTCTCTATGTAAATTGCAAAGACAGCTAACTGAAATACCTCAATATATAACATAAATAATAGTGAGTATCTAAGTCACAGAACTACAACACGTAGCCTGGTCAACATCCTGATACATTATTACAACTGAAGCCTAAAAGCATAAAGTCAAGCCAATGTGGCATGGACAATCCCCATGCTCACCAAATAAGGCAACAAAGCACATCAAGTCTTAATAGCGACAACATAATAATGAAGCTAAAAGCATAAAGCAGTAAAAGGGATCCAGCATCCAATCATAATAGCATATCAACATAAGCAGCATAAACATGTATCAACTAAGCTCTGGCCTCCTGCCACTAGAGGTCTCAACCCCTGGGTTACCTGAACCTGAAATAAGCTCCCCAAACATGGGGTGAGATCTTTAAACAAAAAATCTCAGTAAGACAAGGGGTCCTCAAAGATCTTCCACCCCAAGCTCACTTACATATGCAATATAAGTTCAAAAGCATTTAACAGTATAAGTTCTAAAACTATGCAGTGCAACAGATATTCATGCCATGTGTCTTATCACTATTCTACTGGCCAGAGAAATGCAGAATACGTCTATTACCTACAGTTAGTACAAGGAACATTGCTTGCTCCTCACCCACAGCCTCACCATCTTGTATGTACCACATACTCAGGCTTACCGTATAGGTGGAACACCACATGCATATCATAAAGGCACTCGCATATAACAGCTCAACAGCATTTATCAAATAATACATAAAAATAACATCATGCATATAAACTATCCCCTCATGGGACATGGTGGAACCAACAATGGCAAAGCCGAGGACACGAAAGCTTACCTTGCAAGCTAACTACCCAATGCCAAGAGTCCACACTAGCTCAAGTTCAAAACACAGCAGAATCACAATCTATTTTGGACCAGCAATCATATCAATAAGCAAATCTCATAAGCATAAACATAAAGACTACGTTTTCCTTTTATGTTTTACGTCTTTAGGCTTCCCGCAAAGCCTTAAGCCCTTAATCCCTTAGTTCTGACTTAGTTAAGTTATTACAGAAGTCCAATTTCATCAAACTAGGGTCCACAAAATACTCAAACGGAGACACTGGCTATGTAGTCCATGAACACTGCGGGTGCATTAGTGAGTCCAAACGGAATCACCAAATACTCAAAGTGACTGTATCTCGAGCGAAACGCGGTCTTGGGGACATCCTCCGGCTTCACCCGAATCTGATGGTACCCGGACCGGAGATCAATCTTCGAATAAATGCAAGCACCCTTGAGCTGATCTAGCAAATCATTAATATGCGGAAGGGGATACTTGTTCTTGATTGTCACCTTGTTCAGTTGCCTGTAGTTGGTGCACAATCGCATTGTCCCGTCCTTCTTCACAAAGATGACCGGTGCTCCCCACGGAGACACACTCGGTCGAATGAAATCTTTCGCCGAAAGATCCTCAATGTGCTTCTTCAGCTTTACCAACTCCGGTGGCGATATCCGGTATGGAGCTAATGAAATAGGCCCCACACCAGGCAATAGATCTATGGAGAACTCTATCTCCCTCTGTGGCGGAAACTCAAGAATCTCCTCAGGAAACACCTCGAGGAATTCCCTCACCACAGGAATGCCAGTGATATCCTCCTGTGTCCCACTCACCAAACCTCCCAACATGACATAACCAAATGCCCCTGCCCTCAAGGCTCTCCTAGCCTGCAGCAACGAAATGTATGGCGAGGAACTGGCTATGGAGTCACACGGAGACATCACCACTCGCTTGGCACAACAATCAATCATCACACAATTCCTGTACAACCAATCCATGCCCAGAATAATCTCTAAGTTGGCCATCGGCAATCCTATCAGATCCACCGAGAAATCACGACCATCCCACTGAAACGCCACATCGCGATGAATAGTGGTAGAATCACACCTTTCTCCGGTGGCGATGGTCACCCGCAAAGGTGGAGAAAGCACAGACATGGGCAAATCAAGCCCCAAAGAAATCGGGGTAGCAATGAAGGAATGCATAGCGCCAGAGTCAAACAAGACATCAACAAATGATCCACCAATGGTAACAGTACCTCTGACAAGGTTCGAAGCTCTGTCCGACTGCTGCCGATCTAAGGTGTAAACATGTCCAGTAGCATGTGGCACTGCCGGTGCCGCTGAAGGTGGATAGGTGACCATCTGCAAAGGAACTGCCTGAACTGCAGCAGCTCTAGCCGTCGACGATGGCTAATCTCTGGAGTAGTGGCCCTCCTTGACACACTAGAAGCATATCAACTGGCCTGAAGAACACGGCCCAAAATGAGTCTTCCCGTATCCCGAGCATCTGGGAGCAGTAGGTCTCGCTGCACTCCCCTGAGCAGAAGTCCTCTTAAACTGATTTGGCGCTTGCCGAGCATCCATCTGCTTCCCCTTGCCTTTGTTCCCAAACTTCCTGTCCCTCCAAGAAGTGGAACAACCAGCAACCTTTGACCTCTTGGCCTTGTTCGCCCTGCAAAAATCCTCGATGTCCCGACACTGCTACACTAGTGTCCCGAAGTCTCTCGAAGCAAAACCAGCGAGGTGATCAGCAATATCATCACTAAGTCCTCTACGAAACTTAGCTGCCAAGACGACCGGTGTAGGCCTCTCCATCTGGAAGTGAGCAAAATTAACCAGCTCATTGAACTTGGTCAGGTACTCGTCAACAAACAACGAGCCCTGAACCAACCTGTCGAACTCCCCCTGCTTCCTCTCCTGTGCATCATAAGAGAAGTACTGACCCAGAAAGCAATCCTCGAAGAATGGCCATGTCATCACATGACCCTGCATCTCGAAAGCATGAGAGGTGTTCGTCCACCACTCGTGGGCATCGCCCTCCAACATATAGGTAGCGAACAACAGCTTCTGCGGATCTGTACACTGCATGACCAGGAAGGTCTTATCCAGCGCCTGCAACCATCTCGCTGCAGCAATAGGATCATAAGACCCATCAAAAGTGGGTGGCTTATGCTTACAGAAAGCATTCAGCCGGCGGTCGATCTCGTCTCGATCCTCAACAAGTATAGGGACGATCTGCATTGCCCCCGTAAGATGACTGCACTCACCCACCTGACTCTGGGTTTCATCATGAAGACTAGGTGGAGGTGGAGGCGGTGGCGGAGGAAACTGGCCAGCAGCAGGACCAGCCCTCAACTCTTCTAACATGACTCTCATCAACGTCATGTTCGCCATGCGGTTCTTCTCCAGGATATCCTCTGTGACTTTCCTGTTCGCCTTTCTGATGGCGTCCAGCATAACATGGTTTGCCAATCTCGTGGCCTCCTGGTCAGCTAGTTGGGCCGCCTGCATTTCATCCAATGCAGCCAGGACCGGGTCGGGTGGACCCTCACTAGTACCTTGGTTCCTCCTTGGCTGTACCATGACTCTGCACAAGTTACACAAAGAATGAGTTGATCTGGCCCACGCAATGTGGTCACATATGCATTATCATAATAAAACCAAACAGAAAGAACACAAGATAGACACACAACAAAGCATCCTAAGTTATTGCAACACATATAGGCTTTTCCCTAGAAAGTGCTCTGATACCATAAAATGTAACACCCCGTGTATACCCGGTTTGTTAACATATCATCGTATTAAGCCACGCTTAATTAAAATGCGGAATAAATTTTTCTTTAATTCAATTATGACGTCATTAACCTTAGCCAAGTTGATTACTTAATCAATTATCATAAAATATTGCCTCTATGTAAATTGCAAAGACAGCTAACTGAAATACCTCAATATATAACATAAATAACAGTGAGTATCTAAGTCACAGAACTACAACAGTAGCCTGGACAATATCCTGATACATTATTACAACTGAAGCCTAAAAGCATAAAGTCAAGCCAATGTGGCATGGACAATCCCCATGCTCACCAAATATGGCAACAAAACCCATCAAGTCTCAATAGCGGCAACATAATAATGAAGCTAAAAGCATAAAGCAGTAAACGGGATCCAACATCCAATCATAATAGCATATCAACATAAGCAGCATAAACATGTATCAACTAAACTTTGGCCTCTTGCCACTAGAGGTCTCAACCCCTGGGTTACCTGAACCTGAAACAAGCGTCCCCAAACGTGGGGTGAGATCTCTAAAGAAGAAATATCAGTAAGACAAGGGGTCCTCAAGGATCTTCCACCCTAAGTTCACTTACATGTGCAATATAAGTTCAAAAGCATTTAACAGTATAAGTTCCAAAACTAGGCAGTGCAACAGATGTTCATGCCATGTGTGTTATCACTATTCTACTGGCCAGAGAAATGTAGGAATATGTCTATTACCTACAGTTAGTACAAGGAACATCGCTTGCACCTCACCCACAGTCTCACCATCTTGTATGTACCACATACTCAGGCTTACCGTATAGGTGGAACACCACATGCATATCATAAAGGCACTCGCATATAATAGCTCAATAGCGTTTATCAAATAATACATGAAAACAACATCATGCATATAAACCATCCCCATGGGACATGGTGGAACCAACAATGGCAAAGCCGAGGACACGAAAGCTTACCTTGCAAGCTAACTACCCAATGCCAAGAGTCCACACTAGCTCAAGTCCAACACACAGCAGAATCACAATATGTTTTGGACCCACAATCATATCAATAATCAAAGCTCATAAGCATAAACATAAAGACTACGTTTTCCTTTTACATTATACGTTTTACGTCTTTAGGCTTCCCACAAAGCCTTAAGCCCTTAATCCCTTAGTTCTGACTTATTTAAGTTATTACAGAAGTCCAACTTCATCAAACTAGGGTCCACAAACCCATAACACAGAGTGCTCTTGGAGCTCACCAATAGCTCCTCAAATCTGACTTCACAAAGTGCACGAAAATGGCGCACAAAGATGAGTTCTTTCTTCACAAAGGTCACTCCTTGGACCTCAAAATGCCATGACAATGGCTCCCTCAACCCACCCTAAGAAGTCAGCACCTCATGCTCAAGGAAACAACACCACAAATCAGAATGGAGCTCACCATACTCTGACTAATGCTCATACCCAAGTGTTTACTTGATTGGAGGTGAAGAAATCAAAGAAAAGAGGTAACTTGGAGAGTTTCTCATGCCAGGGAGGCCATTGAAGAAGGGTGGCAGCAGCTCTTCAGAAACATCACGTATGAGTGCATAAAATCTGACCTATAAATGTGTGCCAAGGCCTTAAATAGGCCACTTAACTTTTAAACGACAGTATTAGCGCGAAATGCTACGCTTAGCATTTTAGTCCCAAACTTTGGAATCTTAACCTACTCAATTTTCTAAGATTTAACATATTTTTATTTTATTTTTCGCAACACCTTTCCGTAGTTCTTATTATTTTAACTTGAAACTTGTTTTACATGCTCTATGTAACAGCCCGTGTTAACCCAGATTTTTAACATATTATCGTATTAAGCCATGCTTAATTAAGCTGCGGAATAACTTTTTTCATTTAATTCAATTATGACGTTATTAACCTTAGTCAACTTGATTATTAATCAATTTCATAAAATATTGCCTGTATGTAAATTGCAAGACTACTAACTGAATACCTCGTACATAAATATAATGTGAGTATCTAAAGTCACAGGACTACAACACATAGCCCGGACTAAAAATCCTAATACTTTAATACAACTTTAACTCAAGAAGATAATAACAAGTCTATGTGGCATGGACAAACCCCATGCTCACCAAATAAGGCAACAATGCCCAATATCAGTCTCAACATAACCATAACTGAAAACATAAACATCAGTCAAATAACCAGCATCCAACATGTCAGCATAATGCAGATAAGTCTAACCCAACTCTGGCCTCCTGCCACCTGAGCCCTCAACATTACTTGAACCTGAAATAAGCGTCCCCAAACGTGGGGTGAGATCTCTAAACAAGAAATCTCAGTAAGACAAGGGGTCCTCAAGGATCTTCCACCCCAAGCTCACTTACATGTGCAATATAAGTTCAAAAGCAATATTTCCAATATTAGTTCCAAAACTATGCAGTGCAACAGATATTCGTGCCATGTGTGTTTATATAATCTACTGGCCAGAGAAATGTAGGAATACGTCTAAACCCACATGAGTACAAGGAACACCGCTTGCACCTCACCCACAGCCTCACCTTATCGTATGTACTACATACTCAGGCTTACCATAAAGGTGGACACCACATGCATATCATAAAGGCACATTGCATATAACAGCTCAACAACATTTCCAAATATCAAAAACATGTAACACAGCATGCATAAGACCATATCCCCATGGGACATGGTGGAACCACAACATGCCTAAACCGAGGACACGAAAGCTTACCTTGCAAGCAATCAATCCAAGCCAAGAGTCCAACCGCTCTCAAGTCCAAACACAGTAGTATCACAATCTGTTATGGACCAATAATATATCATTAATTATGCATCACAAGCATGCAACTTAAAGACTACGCCTTTCCTTTACGTTTTACGTTGTAAGGCTTCCAACAAAGCCATAGGCCCTTAATCATGTGATTCTGACTTAGTTCATTAATTACAGAAGTTCAACTTCATTAATCTAGGGTCCACAAACCCCCAATAGCTTACTGTTCACACATCGAACCTACTGTTCTTCGAAATCCCAGGATATCCGAATATTACGAGGGACATATCCGGATATGCAATATCCGGATATCACACTGACCATATCCGGATATACCATATCCGGATATCCAGGTCCCATATCAGGATATGAATATCAGGATACCATATCCGAATATCGATATCCGGATATCTGTTCGACAAATATCTGGATATCTCACGACAGAATGCAGTTTCTGCATTTCGTGAATATCCAGTCCAAAGGGTCCAACTTTAACCGATTAAAGACACTTAAACATGCATTTCTAGGTGTGTTTAACCTTCCCACCCTTAAGTTATCAACTTAGTTAAATACATGCATCAAGGTTCCATTTTTAAGCATCTAAACACAAGTTCAAAGGTGGTGATCATACCACAAGCCAAAAGCAGAGGTAGATGATGCTCTTGGAGCTCACACTACAGCTCCCAAGTCTGCCTCCACACTGTGCACGAAAATGCACACCAAGATGAGTCCTTTCTTCACAGAGGTGGCTTCTTGGAGCTTCCACAACCAAGGAAAAGCTCACAACTCCCTCTCAACACACTCCAACCCCCAAAACAGACCTCAAAACACAACCCACAAAGGCTGAGTGTGCAGAAAATGCAACCTCACACTCTCACAACCCACCCAACCAAGTGTTTGCAAGTAGAAAGGTGAAGAGATCCAAGAAAATGGCAACTTGTCTCAAGGAAAGGAGAGGAAGAACAAAGAGCAGAATATGCTCAGCCTCCACCAAGAAAACCCACGTACACAAGTTAGTTATTTAGGGTTTTGTGCCCAAACTAATGAATATATAGGCAATTGGTCACTTAAGCGCAGTATTAGCCTTAATAGCAAAGAGCACCATCTACACATTTTTCTAAGATTTTTCAAACTTAGGAATCTAAACCTACACATTTTTCTAAGATTTGTCATATTTTTATTTTATTTTTCGGAGCACCTTTCCGGTACGCGCTTTTCCATAGCCAGTATCAGTTCTAGCATCAAATCACATTATTTTGACTTGAAACTCGTTTTACAAGTCCTACATAATATTCTAGTAATTATCATGCACTCGTTATAATTTTCCGGGATACTTTTCCGGTACGCATTTATACCAGGTAGCAGAACCAGTATCTGCACTTTTCTTCCGAAAAGCGACTTTCAGCATTCTTACCCACTACTTATAATCATTAAAGCCTCATAATAATTATTAGGGTCAATTATGGAATTATTTCCTAATTATCATAATTAATTCATTAATTACCTTAATTAGCTGTGCGGTTCTTACATTCACCCCACCTTTTTAAGGATTTTGTCCTCAAAATTAGAAACATACATGTCTCGAAAATCGGGATACTGCCAGAGAAGCTCATCCTCTCACTCCCATGTACACTCCTCGGGACTACGCCCAGTCCACTGCACCTTGACCATCGGAATAGTCTTGCTTCTAAGCTGCTTCTCGCCTCAATCGAGAATCTTGAGTGGTCCGACGGGAGTCTTTAGGTTCTCCCAAACCTCCACGTCGTCTGGCTGCACCACGTGCGAAGGATCTACTATGTACCTCCGAAGCTGAGACACGTGAAACACGTCGTGGATGTTGGCTAGGTTCGGAGGTAAGGCAAGTCGATAGGCAACAGGTCCTACTCTACCAAGGATCTGGTAGGGCCTAATAAATCGCGGGCTCAACTTCCTCACTCCGAGTGT
Source organism: Gastrolobium villosum (assembly GCA_032173675.1). Taxonomy (NCBI): domain Eukaryota; kingdom Viridiplantae; phylum Streptophyta; class Magnoliopsida; order Fabales; family Fabaceae; genus Gastrolobium; species Gastrolobium villosum. The sequence continues at coordinate 29,204 of JAVKPL010012632.1, read as the reverse complement.
CTGTCCAACACCGGTGACAGGTGAAAGTCTCACAAACACGTGCTCACCCTCACTAAACTCCAGTGGATGATGCTTGACATCGTAGTAGCTCTTCTGGCGATTCTGCGCCAGCTTCAACTTTTCCCTGATCATCTGGATCTGCTGGGTAGTATCTTGGACAAAGTCCAAGCCAAAAAGCTCTTTGTCTCCAACCTCGGACCAGCAAGTAGGAGTCCGACACCTCCTACCATACAGCGCCTCGTAGGGTGCCATGCCCAGACTGGCATGAAAACTGTTGTTGTACAAAAATTCTACCAACGGAAGGTACCTATCCCATGCTGAACCCTGCTCCAACGTGCAAGCCCTCAACATGTCCTCCAATGTCTGGATGGTCCGCTCAGTCTGTCCGTCAGTCTGAGGGTGATAGGCGGTACTCAATCTCAGCTGTGTACCAAAAGCCTCCTGCAGCGCCTCCCAGAACCGAGATGTGAACTTCGGGTCCCTATCACTGATGATACTCTCGGGCACCCCGTGAAGCCTCACAATCTCGCGGACATATAGCTTGCCAACTGCTCTGTAGTGAAGCTCACCTTCACTGGAAGAAAATGGGCAGACTTGGTCAATCTGTCCACAATGACCCAGATAGAGTCACAACCAGCCTGAGTCTTAGGTAATCCCACCACGAAGTCTATGGAAATACTCTCCCGCTTCCACTGTGGAATCTCAAGAGGTTGAAGTTTACCAGACGATTTCTGATGCTCAATCTTCACCTTCTGACATATAAGGCACTTGGACACGTAGACCGCTATGTCCTTCTTCATGCCCGACCACCAAAAATTTCTTTTTAAGTCCTGGTACATTTTTGTAGCACCAGGGTGGATAGTAAACTGGCCCTTATGAGCCTCTGCCATAACCTCCTCAGTCAATGGCCCTCGAGGGATTACAACCCTCTTCTGGAACAGCAGCAAACCATCCTCATTCCAAGACACACCGTCCTGGTTCTTCACATAATCTAGGCATTCTCTTTGCACTTGCGCCTCTTTAATCTTTTCCGTCAGCTCATTAATCACTTTTGCTGTTTCCAACTCAAGTAGTGCGCCCCCAAACAAGGAGTTCACTCTCAAGTCTCTGAACTTTTCAATCACCTCATAGTCGCTCATCATCAAGCTGGATAAGCTCACGGATTTCCGACTCAGAGCATCGGCTACCACATTGGCCTTGCCAGGATGATACCTCAACTCAAAGTCGTAGTCCTTAAAGAACTCCATCCATCTCCACTGTCTCTTGTTCAACTCCTTCTGGTCAAACAGATATTTCAGACTCTTGTGGTCACTGAATACAGCAAACTTCATGCCAAACAGGTAATGCCTCCAAATCTTGAAAGCAAAAATAATAGCTGCCAACTCCAAGTCGTGAGTCGGGTAGTTTTCCTCATGAGGTTTCAACTTTCTTGAAGCATAAGCAACAGCTTTCCCTTTCTGCATCAACACACAGCCTAGCCCTTTCCCAGAGGCATCACAATAAAGCTCAAACTGCTCCGCAGGATCAGGAAGGACTAACACAGGAGCAGTAGTCAGTCACTCCTTCAACTCCTGGAAGCACTTCTCACACTCATGTGTCCACACGAATGGAGTCTCCTTTCGGGTAAGGCGAGTCATCGGTAGCACTATCTTGGAGAATCCCTCTATGAACCTCCTATAGTACCCTGCCAAACCCAAGAAGCTTCTTTCTTCTGTAACCGTCTTGGGCCTCTCCCAATCCATCACGGCCTCAATCTTGTTAGGATCAACTGCAACTCCATCAGCGAAAATCACATGACCCAGAAATTTTACCTCCTTGAGCCAAAACTCACATTTCGACGGCTTAGCATATAGCTTTTTCTCTTTCAACACTTGCAAAACAATCTTCAAGTGCTCAGTATGCTCCTCCTCTGTCTTGGAGTAAATCAAGATGTCTTCAATGAAGACGATCACAAACTGATCCAGGTACGGCTGGAAGATCCTGTTCATGTAGTCCATGAACACTACGGGTGCATTGGTGAGTCCAAACGGGATCACCAAGTACTCAAAATGCCCGTACCTCGAGCGAAACACTGTCTTTGGGAGATCCTCCGGCTTTACCCGTATCTGATGGTATCCGGACCGGAGATCAATCTTAGAATATACGCAAGCACCCCTGAGTTGATCCAGCAAATCATCAATGCGTGGAAGGGGATACTTGTTCTTGATTGTCACCTTGTTCAACTGTCTGTAGTCGGTGCACAATCGCATAGTCCCATCTTTCTTTTTCACAAAAATGACCGGTGCTCCCCAAGGAGACACACTCGGTCGAATGAAATCTTTCGCTGAAGGCTCCTCAATATGCTTCTTCAGCTCTGCCAACTCCGGTGGCGACATCCGGTATGGAGCTAGTGAAATAGGCCCCACACCAGGCAATAAGTCAATAGAGAACTCTATCTCCCTCTGCGGTGGGAACTCAGGAATCTCCTCGGGAAACACCTCGAGGAATTCCCTCACCACAGGAATGCCAGTGAGATCCTCCCGTGTCCCACTCACCAAACCTCCCAACATGATATAGCCAAATGCCCCTGCTCTCAAGGCCCTCCTCGCCTGCAGGACTGAAATGAACGGTGAGGAACTGGCTGTGGACCCACCCGAAGACATCACCACTCTCTTGGCACAACAATCAATCAATGCACAGTTTCTGGACAGCCAATCCATGCCCGGAATAATCTCCAAGTTGGCCATCGGCAATCCTATCAGATCTACAGAGAAGTCACAGCCATCCCACTGAAACGCTACATCGCGATGGACAGTGGAGGTCAAACATTTTTCTCCGGTGGCGGTGGTCACCCGCATCGGTGGAGAAAACACATCACTGGGCAACTCAAGCCCCACAGCAATAGGGGTAGCAACAAATGAATGCGTTTCCCCGGAATCAAATAATACATCAACAGCTGAACCACCAATGGTAACAGTACCTCTGACCAGGTTCGGAGCTCTGTCCGACTGCTGACGATCTAGGGTGTACACACGCCCAGTAGTAGGTGGCACGACTGGTGCCCCAGTAGGAACCATCTGTAAAGGCACTGCCTGCACTGTAGAAACTCTCGCCGTTGGGCAATCTCTGGAATAGTGGCCCTCCTTACCACACTGGAAGCATATCAGCTGGCCTGTAGCACATGGACCAAAATGTGACTTCTCGCATCCCGAGCATATGGGAGAAGGAGGTCTAGCTGTGTTCCCCTGAGTAGAAGTTTTCTTAAACTGATTTGGCGCTTGCTTAGCCGCCAACTGTTTGCCCTTGCCCTTGTTCCCAAACTTCCTGTCTCTCCAGGAAGCGGAACCACCAATACCCTGCGGCACCTCAATCTTGGCCTGACTCGAACTGCAGTAGTCCTCAATATCACGGCACTACTGTACCAAAGTCCCGAAGTCTCTCGAAGCAGAACCAGCGAGGTGTCCAACAATGTCCTGATTAAGTCCCCTCTGGAACTTAGCAGCAAGAAAAATAGGAGTCGGCCTCGCCATACGAAAATGAGCAAACTTGACCAGCTCATTAAACTTGGCCAAGTACTCGTCCACAGATAACGACCCTGCACTAACCGGTCAAACTCTCCCTGCTTCCTCTCCTGAGAGTCATATGGAAATTACTGACCCAGAAAGTAATCCTCAAAGAATGGCCATGTCATCACATGCCCTTGCATCTCGAACGCTTGAGAGGTGTTCGTCCACCACTCATGGGCATCGCCCTCCAACATGTACGTGGCGAGCATCAGCTTCTGCGGATCGGTGCACTGCATCACCCTGAATATCTTGTCCGGGGCCTGAAGCCATCTAGCAGCAGCAATGGGTTCGTAGGATCCATCGAAAGAAGGTGGCTTATGCTTGCGGAAAACATTCAGCCGGCGGTCGATCTCGTCACGATCCTCAGCAAATACGGGAATGGTTTGCAAAGGCCCCGTCAAATGACTACCCTCACCCATCTGGCTCTGGGTGTCCTCCTGTTGACTAGGTGGAGGTGGCGGCGGTGGCGGTGGTGGAGGTGGTGGAGGACACTGGCCAGCAGCAGGACCAGCCCTCAACTCCTCCAACATGACCCTCATCATAGTCATGTTGGCCATCTGGTTCTCCTCCAGAACCTCAGCAGTGGCTCGCCTGTTCGTCTCTCTGATGGCGTCCAGCATCGCCTGGTTTGCCAACCTCGTGGCCTCCTGGTCGGCTAGTCGGGCCGCCTGCATCTCAGCTAATGCAGCCAGGATAGGATCCGGTTGATCCTCGCTCGTACTAGGGTTCCTCCTTGGTGGCACCATGACTCTACACAAGTTACACAAAGAATGAGTTGATCAAGCTCACGCCATGTGGTCACATATGCATTATCATAATACACACCAATCAGAGAGAACACAAAGTAGACACGCAAAGAAACATCCTAAGTTATTGCAATACATACAGGCTTTTCCCTAGAAAGTGCTCTGATACCATAAAATGTAACAGCCCGTGTTAACCCGGATTGTTAACATACTATCGTATTAAGCCACGCTTAATTAAAATGCGGAATAACTTTTTCTTTAATTCAATTATGACGTCATTAACCTTAGCCAACTTGGTTACGTAATCAATTTCATAAATTACTGCCTGTATGTAAATTGCAAGACAACTAACTGAATACCTCATAGATAAATATAAAGTGAGTATCTAAAGCCACAGGACTAAAACACATAGCCTGAACCAAAAATCCTGATACTTTAATACAACTTTAACTAAAAAGACAATAACAAGTCTGTGTGGCATGGACAAACCCCATGCTCACCAAATAAGGCAACAATGCCCAAAAACAGTCTCAACATAACATCAAAATCATAACGGGAAAACATAACAGCAGTCAACATCCAGCATGTCAGCATGTCATAATAATATCAACTCAGCTCTGGCCTCCTGCCACCTGAGCCCTCAACATTACCTGACCCTGAAATAAGCGTCCCCAAACGTGGGGTGAGATCTCTAAACAAGAAATCTCAGTAAGACAAGGGGTCCTCAAGGATCTTCCACCCCAAGCTCACTTACATGTGCAATATAAGTTCTAAAAACAGTAATTCAATATAAGTTCCAAAACTATGCAGTGCAACAGATATTCATGCCATGTGTGTTTATACAATCTACTGGCCAGAGAAATGCAGGAATATGTCTATACCCACATAAGTACAAGGAACACCTCTTGCACCTCACCCACAGCCTCACCATCTTGTATGTGCTACATACTCAGGCTTACCGTATAGGTGGACATCACATGCATATCATAAAAGCACATTGCATATAATAGCTCAACAGCATTTCCAAAAAATCAAAGCATGTAACACAGCATGCATAAACCACATCCCTATGGAACATGGTGGAACCATAAAATGGCTAAACCGAGGACATGAAAGCTTACCTTGCAAGCAATCAATCCAAGCCAAGAGTCCAACCACTCTCAAGTCCAAACACAGCAGTATCACAATCTGTTATGGACCAATAATATAACATTAATTATGCATCACAAGCATACACTTAAAGACTACGTCTTTCCTTTACGTTTTACGTCTTAAGGCTTCCAACAAAGCCATAAGCCCTTAATCATGTGGTTCTGACTTAGTTCATTAATTACAGAAGTTCAACTTCCTTGATCTAGGGTCCACAAACCCCCAATAGCCTACTGTTCTCACAACATAGCTACTGTTCTGCGAAATCCCAGGATATCTGGATATTCCTCGAAGCATATCCGGATATGCAATATCCGGATATCATACTGTCCATATTCGGATATGCAATATCCGGATTTCCAGATCCCATATTCGGATATCAATATCCGGATACCATATCCGGATATCAATATCCGGATACCATATCCGGATATCTGCACGACAAATATCCGGATATTTCATGACAGAATGCAGTTCTGCATTTTCGTGAAGATATCCATTCAAGTCTTTCTTTTAACACTAAGACACGTCCAAGGATTCGTTTTTAAGCATATACAAGTTCACTTAGGTGTTGGTTACTTCATTTTAACCCTTTACATGCAAAGACACCACTTTTAAGCAAGATAAACTCATGATCATGGTGAGGTAACTTACCCCAAGGCTTAAAACAGAAATGGACAGAGATATGAAGCTCTCTATGAAGCTCCTAGATTCTGTCTTTGTGGAGGAACGAAAATGGCACACCACAAGGTCCAACAAGCCTAAAGGTAGCTCCTTGAAGCCACACAAGCAAGAACAAGGCCCCAACCAAACCAAGGAAGGAAACTCAGCCCTAAACTCTCCCTCAAACAGCAACACACTCAGAACACAAGACCACAACCTCCTTACAATGCACTCACCCAAGTGTTTCCATGGTAAAAGAGGAAGAATTTAAGCTAAAGGTGGCAACTTGGTGGTTTCTCCCAAGCAAAATGGCCAAGGAGAAAGGGTGGCAGCAAGGAAGACAAAGTTGCAGCCACCTCACGTAGAGAAGAATAGGAGACCTAGGGTTTTGTGCCAGATAGGTGTATATATAGCCAAAACAACTTAACCACGCAGTATTAGCCTTACTAACTACGCGAAAGATCTTGATCCCAAACTTTGGAATCTAGACCTACACATTTTTCTAAGATTTATCATATTTTTATTTTATTTTACGGAGTACCTTTCCGGTACGCGCTTTTCCATAGCCAGTATCAGTTCTAGCATCAGATCACATTATCTTGACCTGAAACTCGTTTTATAAGTCCTACATAATATTCTAGTAATTATCATGCACTCTCCATAATTTTCCGGGATACTTTTCCGGTACGCATTTATACCGGGTAGCAGAACCGGTATCTGCGCTTTTCTTCTGAAAAGCGACTTTCAGCATTTTTACTCACTCAATATAATTATTAAGGTCAATTATGGAATCTTTTCCTAATTATCATAATTAATTCACTAATTACCTTAATTAGCGGTGCGAGTTCTTACACCTTTCCTTTACGTTTTACGTTTTAAGGCTTCCAACAAAGCCATAGGCCCTTAATCATGTGATTCTGACTTAGTTCATTAATTACAGAAGTTCAACTTCATTAATCTAGGGTCCACAAACCCCAATAGCTTACTGTTAACACAACGAAGCTACTGTTCTTCAAAATCCCAGGATATCCGGATATTACGAGGGACATATCCGGAAATCACACTGACCATATCCGAATATACCATATCCGGATATACCATATCCGGATATCCAGGTCCCATATCCGGATACGAATATCCGGATATCTGTTCGACAAATATCCGGATATCTCACGACAGAATGCAGTTTCTGCATTTCGTGAATATCCAGACCAACTTTAACCGATTAAAGACACTTAAACATGCATTTCTAGGTGTGTTTAACCTTCCCCACCCTTAAGTTATCAACTTAGTTAAATACATGCATCAAGGTTCCATTTTTAAGCATCTAAACACAAGTTCAAAGGTGGTGATCATACCACAAGCCAAAAGCAGAGGTAGATGATGCTCTTGGAGCTCACACTACAGCTCCCAAGTCTGCCTCCACACTGTGCACGAAAATGCACACCAAGATGAGTCCTTTCTTCACATAGGTGGCTTCTTGGAGCTTCCACAACCAAGGAAAAGCTCACAACTCCCTCTCAACACACTCCAACCCCCAAAACAGACCTCAAAACACAACCCACAAAGGCTGAGTGTGCAGAAAATGCAACCTCACACTCTCACAACCCACCCAACCAAGTGTTTGCAAGTAATAAGGTGAAGGGATCCAAGAAAATGGCAACGTGTCTCAAGGAAAGGAGAGGAAGAACAAAGAGCAGAATATGCTCAGCCTCCACCAAGAAAACCCACGTACACAAGTTAGTTATTTAGGGTTTTGTGCCCAAACTAATGAATATATAGGCAATTGGTCACTTAAGCGTAGTATTAGCCTTAATAGCAACGCAAAAGATCTTGATCCCAAACTTAGGAATCTAAACCTACACATTTTTCTAAGATTTTTCATATTTTTATTTTATTTTTCGGAGCACCTTTCCGGTACGCGCTTTTCCATAGCCAGTATCAGTTCTGGCATCAGTTCACATTATCTTTACCTGAAACTCGTTTTATAAGTCCTACATAATATTCTAGTAATTATCATGCACTCTTCATAATTTTTCGGGATACTTTTTCGGTACGCATTTATACCGGGTAGCAGAACCGGTATCTGCGCTTTTCTTCCGAAAAGGGACTTTCAGCATTTTTACTCACTCAATATAATTATTTAAGCCCAATAATAATTATTAAGGTCAATTATGGAATCTTTTCCTAATTATCATAATTAATTCACTAATTACCTTAATTAGCGGTGCGGGTTCTTACACCTTTCCTTTGCGTTTTACGTTTTAAGGCTTCCAACAAAACCATAGGCCCTTAATCATGTGATTCTGACTTAGTTCATTAATTACAGAAGTTCAACTTCATTAATTTAGGGTCCACAAACCCCCAATAGCTTACTGTTCACACAACGAAGCTACTGTTCTTCGAAATCCCAGGATATCCGGATATTACGAGGACATATCCGGATATGCAATATCCGGATATCACACTGACCATATCCGGATATACCATATCCAGATATACCATATCCGGATATCCAGGTCCCATATACGGATACGAATATCCGGATACCATATCCGGATATCAATATCCGGATATCTGTTCGACAAATATCCGGATATCTCACGACAAAATGCAGTTTCTGTATTTCGTGAATATTCAGTCCAACTTTAACCGCTTAAACATGCATTTCTAGGTGTGTTTAACCTTCCCCACCCTTAAGTTATCAACTTAGTTAAATACATGCATCAAGGTTCCAATTTTAAGCATCTAAACACAAGTTCAAAGGTGGTGATCATACCACAAGCCAAAAGCAGAGGTAGATGATGCTCTTGGAGCTCACACTACAGCTCCCAAGTCTGCCTCCACACTGTGCACGAAAATGCACACCAAGATGAGTCATTTCTTCACAAAGGTGGCTTCTTGGAGCTTCCACAACCAAGGAAAATCTCACAACTCCCTCTCAACACACTTCAACCCCCAAAACAGACCTCAAAACACAACCCACAAAGGCTGAGTGTGCAGAAAATGCAACCTCACACTCTCTCAACCCACCCAACCAAGTGTTTGCAAGTAGAAAGGTGAAAGGATCCAAGAAAATGGCAACTTGTCTCAAGGAAAGGAGAGGAAGAACAAAGAGCAGAATATGCTCAGCCTCCACCAAGAAAACCCACGTACACAAGTTAGTTATTTAGGGTTTTGTGCCCAAACTAATGAATATATAGGCAATTGGTCACTTAAGCGTAGTATTAGCCTTAATAGCAACGCAAAAGATATTGATCCCAAACTTAGGAATCTAAACCTACACATTTTTCTAAGATTTGTCATTTTTTTATTTTATTTTTCGGAGCACCTTTCCGGTACGCGCTTTTCCATAGCCAGTATCAGTTCTGGCATCAGTTCACATTATTTTGACTTGAAACTTGTTTTACAAGTCCTGCATAATTTTCTAGTGATTATCATGCACTCGTTATAATTTTTCGGGATACTTTTCCGGTACGCATTTATGCCGGGTAGCAGAACCGGTATCTGCACTTTTCTTCCGAAAAGCGACTTTCAGCATTCTTACCCACTACTTATAATTATTAAAGCCTCATAATAATTATTAGGGTCAATTATGGAATTATTTCCTAATTATCATAATTAATTCATTAATTACCTTAATTAGCGGTGCGGGTTCTTACACTCTACATATTATTCTAGGAGTATACATGCACTTATTATAATTTTTCGGGATACTTCACTGGTACGCATTTATACCGGGTAGCATAACCGGTATCTGCACTTTTCGTCAGAAAAATGACTTTCAACATTATTACTCACTTACTATAATTATTAAAGCTTTATAATAATTATTAAGGTCAATTGTGAAATTATTTCATAATTCTCACATTTAATTAATTAATTACCTTAATTAACGGTGCAGGTTCTTACATTGAGGGCTTGCACTTTGGAGCAGGGTTCAGCATGGGATAGGTACCTGTCATTGGTTGAGTTCTCGTACAACAACAGTTTTCATGCTAGCCTGGGTATGGCACCCTACGAGACACTGTATGGTAGGAGGTGTCGGACTCCTACCTGTTGGTCTGAGGTTGGAGATAAGGAGTTATTCGGCTTGGACTTTGTCCAAGATACCACCCAGCAGATTCGGATGATCAGGGAGAAGCTGAAGCAGGCGCAGAATCGCCAGAAGAGCTACTATGATATAAAGCATCGTCCATTGGAGTTCAGTGAGTGTGAGCACGTGTTTGTGATAATAGTGGTGACGGTGATGGTAGTGATGGCGACGGTGATGGCGGTGACATGGAGTTGGTGGTGGTGATGACAACAGTGGTTGCGGTGGTGTTGGGGGTAATGGTGGCGATGGTGGTAGATGTGGCGTAATGATGGTAGTGGCGGCAGAGGTGGTGCCGGTGGCGGTGGTAACGAAAGTAGCTACAACAATGGTGGTGATGGTGGTAGTGATAATGGTGGTGATGGTGATGGTGGTGGTAGTGATCTGGAGGTGGTGGTGATGGCGGCGGCGGCATAGTGGTGGTGGTGGTGGTAGTGGTAGAGAGTAATTGAGAGATATAAGTGTTTCTCATTTTGCGCCCTGTAATAAAAAAGCAAAAAAAAAAATTATTCTTTTTTATATTTTCCAGCGCAATAATTAAACTGGTTCATCCCAATAACAAAAAAATAAATCGATTTTACCAAACAAATTTTTTATCTATTTTTATTCTCGGTAATAAAAATTAAAAAAAAAAATTCTTGGGAAGGTTATCGTGTAGAGCACAAGTCTTCTTCTTCATTTAATTATCACCGTAATTTCCTTTAGCAACTGCTACATAAACAATGAACAATTTTATTGAAACTGCTACAATACAAAATATTATAAACTGATATACAAAGCATTGAAAAGAGAAAAAGATTCGCTATGAATAGATATTTCTACGTATGTTCCCTATATAACAAGAAAAATCGTTGAAGTCCTGAATTCACGCGGTGCCGAAACTTTAGAGTTAGTTTTATAGTTCTTCAAGAATATTATATAAAATTCAACACCAATCAACAACTTTTTCAAAAATGATGACTAGAGACAATAACGTGATTGTAATTTATTACTTTCTTGTACAGTTGGGACAAGTTAATCTCAAGAGATCAGCTTATGTCACACAATTTAACTATATAAAAGGCATACAATTTAACTATATAAAAGGCATTCAAACCCGTAAAGCTTATTTAATTAAGTGTAAAGTGTGTGTTATTTTAAAAGATGTAAATTTGTGTCATTTTAAGAGAGAAAAATAGATAGATAAACGGAGAGAGAGAAAGTTGACAAAAGAAATAAAGGTGTGAAAGTGAAAGGATATAAGTTGTGTCATTTAAAAAGATAAATAATTTTCCCTTTAATTAAAGGAAAAAGTGTGTCATTTTAAATAGTGAAAAACTATTCTTATGCTATATGTGATAATTTTTTCTCCTACATACCCTTCGATAACTGTGCCACTTTTTTTTCCAGATGGTGGAGCCCATAAATTTATCTATATGACATGAGATAACTTATCTCCTTTAACATGAGATTAATCAAACCCTTTTAAATAACACGTTTTGTATCTTTTCACTCTCAAAAAAAGATTGTACCCACATCTTTAAAACTCTCTCCCCCTCCTCCTTTACTCTCTTTCATGATCTATCTTTTTTTTCTCACTTAAAATGATACAATTTTGTATCATTTAAAATGATATACATTTTTTCCTTTAATTATGGGTGATACATAAAGAGAAGGCAAATAAAATGTTCAACAGAATGCAGGTCATAACGTAGGCATTAGGCGTGTTGATGCAATAAAAAATTCAACAAATTAAATATGTGCTACAAACGGATATGATTTTTTCATGTCATGACTTTGATCTAAAGTAAGATAATATTTTAGTCATCAAAATATTCAGTTTAAGAAGAATATTATATATTCTTTTGTCCAATTCAATTGAATTCCTATAAAAAAAAGTGTAAGTTGCTAGTTGCTAGTTGCTACCTTCACCAGAAGCAAGCTCTTCGGTCATTGTCTTTTTGGTATTCCTTGTATATCGTGGATTAGTACCATTAAGGGAGCAAGCAAATACTAATAATTAAGAAGAAAAAGTGAGATAAAAAAGGTTTTTGTTGTTGTTGCCACCATGAATTTTTTGAAATAGAATTCAATTTCGTTGACCATCGTTTTAATTATTGGTGTAAAATACTCACTGATTTGGCATTACAGTTGTAAAACCATAATAGTTGATGAGAAAATAAAAACAAATTATCACATATTCATAATTTATTATATGGGTATCTTTCCATATGCTCTTTCTTTAAGAAATGACACTTGTTATTCGTGATTTCTCTTCTTCTAAACATTAAATCTTATTTCTTTTGAATTGATTATATATGTCTTCTTTATAATTTTAAATATTCTATACTTTTTAGATTATACTTGAATTAATTATACAAATTTCTCTATATATAATTATACATTTTTTCTCTCTTAAGAATTTATCTTTTAAATCATAGATTTTTTTTTTATTTTACTTGAACTTTTTTTTGGTTAGCTATATTTTATTTGAATTTAAAAATATCTGTATACTGCATAAAATAATAGAATTTCAAACTTTTAGTTTTGTCATTAACTATTAAAAGCACTTTATTTACCAAAAAAAAAAAGCACTTTATTCCATAAAATGTAAAATTTCCCTTTAAATAAAAAATATTAATATAATTCATTGAGCATGGTTATATTTACAAATTATACTATGTAATAGAGTAATACATACTACTTAAATATATACTACCCGTAGTACATAGTATAATTTGTAAGAGTTATATATATAGAACATGGTTATATTTATAAACTCTTACAAACTGGATAGTGTACTGGAGTAATATATTACTTGAATATGTACTACCCATAATACATAGTTAATTTGTAAGTATTTGTATATAAATTTTTTGTAATTATAACCTATCGTATATATAAATAAAAAGAAGAGAAATGACACAAGACCATCTCCTACGGACTCAAAATTGCATGTTGGCTACACCATCAATTTTTGCTCACTCCATAGTTTTCTCCCTCTTCGTCTGTAACGGATAAGTGGGAAATTAAATTTCTTTCCGGTAACATCCCCATAAAAAAAAACGTTGACCATATATATCATGGAGCCCAGCATTTTGATTTACCACGTAATAGTTTCTTATAAAATTAACTATCTTATGCATGGATAATGAGACAATTCCCACTTTGATATGTTTTGCATGCGCATGATGATGTTCTTAGCAAGAATTTTTTTTTTTCTGGGTTATGATGTTAGTAAGAATTTATATTTTATACTATTATTTAATTAAAAAAATTAAATAAATTAAAGCAGGGTTATATTTACAAACTCTTATAAATTATACTATGTACTAGAGTAATACATACTATTTGAATATATACTACAATTAATACAAAGTATAATTTGTAAGAGTTATATATAGAGCAAAGTTATATTTACAAACTCTTACAAATTATACAGTGTACAAGAGGAATACATACATAGTGTAATTTGTAAGAGTTTGTATATAAAAAATGGGTTTTATAAGAGTTATGTTGTAGGAAAAGTGATTGTGTTATGTTATAGAGATTCTTTTTGCGTGTCGGAGTTTTTTTTTTTGCTGCGAGCCCCACAAAATGTTGTGTGTAGGAAAGTTTTTGTGGTCATGTTAAATGATAGATGATAAACCTATAAAAAATTTATAAGGGAATAACATCTGTCATTTTAAAGTATATAAGCTTACATCATTTTAGATCCTAACCCAGTGGCGGAGCCACTCTGGGGTGGCCTCGGCCCGGACTAAATTTTAATAAATTGTATTTATCATGTATAATTATATGATTAATTATAATTTGGCCCGGTTTAAAATTGTAACTTAACCCGGGCTAAAATTTATAATTTGGTCCTATCAAAAAATTAAAATATGTTTGGTGAGAGATTTGATTGTATTAAGTTATGTGTTCTATACTTCTATTTCCACTTGTATAAAAAATTAAAATATATTGAATAAAATTAAAAATATTTAATAAAATTATAACTCATTTTATGCGGTCTGCTCAGATGTTTTGTATTTAATGTAATATAAATATATTATAATATGAACTAACTAAAATTAAGAAAAATAAATACACATATAATTTTTTGACCCGGGCTCCAATTGGAGCCTGGCTCCGCCACTGTCCTAACCGTTGATTTCTGTGTATCAACGATTATAATTTATTGGATCAAAATTATTAATTAATTAATAATAAATTTGGCCCATTAAGTTTGACCCAATAGATTATAACCGTTGATGGACGGAAATCAACAGTTAGGATCTAAAATGATATAAAGTTATATCCTTTAAAATGATAGATGTTTTTCCCAATTTATAAATGGAAAAAGTATTTATCATTTTAAATGACACAACTTATATCCTTTCACTCTCACAAAGAAGTGGGACCCACACCTTTATTTTTTTGTCAACTCTTTCTCGTCCTTTATCTATCTCTTTCTCTCTCTTAAAATGACACAATTTTATATCCTTTAAAATGACACACACTTTGCCCTTTATAAATATAACTTATCCTATATATAAATAAAAAGAGAGAGAGAAAAATGACACAAGACCATCTCCTATCGACTCAAAATTGCATGTGGGCTCCACCATTAATTTTTTCTCATTCCATATTTTTCTCCCTCTTCGTCTGTAACGGATAAGTGGGAAATTAAATTTCTTTCCGGTAACATCCCCATAAAAAAAAAACGTTGGCATTTTGGTATGATGGAGCCCAGCATTTTGGTTTACCACGTAATAGTTTCTTATAAAATTAACTATCCTATACATGGATAATGAAACAATTCCCACTTTGATATGGTTTGCATGCGCATGATGATGTTAGCAAGAATTATTATTGTTTTCTGGGTTATGATGTTAGTAAGAATTATATTTTATACTATTATTTAATTAAAATTTTTAAATGGATTAAAGTATGATTATATTTACAAACTCTTACAAATTGCACTATGTAGAGTAATACATACTATTTGAATATATACTACTAGTAGTACATAATATAATTTGTAAAGTTATATATAGAGCATGTTATAAAAAAAAAAAAAATTATATATAGAGCATGGTTATATTTACAAACTCTTGTGTACAAGAGTAATACATATTACTTGAATACGTACTACCTGTAGTGCATGATATAGTTTGATATAATTTGTAAGAGTTATATATAAAGCAGAATTATATTTACAAACTACAGAGTGTACTAAAGTAATGCATACTATTTGTCTATGTGAATATATACTATTGGTAATGAGATTTATGAATCTTATGTTACATAAAGAAAAATTTATCTTCTACATACACAAATTTAAGATGGGTCCCACTCTACTTTTTCTCTCTATTTCCTTAAAAATGGACCACACCTATATCATTGAGTCAGTAGGAGATAAGAATTATCTCCTACTACATCAGATAATTATTACTCATTGGTAATATGTAATTTGTAAGAGTTTGTATATAAAAATTATATATATATATATATATATATATATATATATATATATATGGAGAGATCTTTTAACTCCAGAGTAAGACTTCTAAGTCTTACTCCTCATCGTAACCATTGATTTCCGTCTATCCAACGGTTGTTATTTATTTGAGATTAATAGTTAATTAATTGATATAACTCAATAAATTATAACCGTTGGATGGACAGAAATCAATGGTTAAGATGAGGAATAAGACTTATAAGTCTTACTCTGGAGTCAAAGATCCCTCCCCTATATATGGGGAGAGATCTTTTGACTCCAGAGTAAAACTTCTAAGTTTTACTCCTCATCGTAACCATTGATTTTCGTCTATCCAACGGTTGTTATTTATTTGAGATTAATAGTTAATTAATTGATATAACTCAATAAATTATAACCGTTGGATGGACAGAAATCAATGGTTAAGATGAGGAGTAAGACTTATAAGTCTTACTCCTCATCGTAACCATTGATTTCCGTCTATCCAACGGTTGTTATTTATTTGAGATTAATAGTTAATTAATTGATATAAGTCAATAAATTATAACCGTTGGATGGACATATATCAATGGTTAAGATGAGGAGTAAGACTTGTAAGTCTTACTATCGTAACCATTGATTTCCGTCTATCCAACGGTTGTTATTTATTTGAGATTAATAGTTAATTAATTGATATAACTCAATAAATTATAACCGTTTGATGGACAGAAATAATGGTTAAGATGAGGAGTAAGACTTATAAGTCTTACTCTGGAGTAAAAGATCCCTCCCCTATATATGGGGAGAGATCTTTTGACTCTAGAGTAAGACTTCTAAGGCTTACTCCTCATCGTAACCATTGATTTCCGTCTATCCAACGGTTGTTATTTATTTGAGATTAATAGTTAATTAATTGATATAACTCAATAAATTATAACCGTTGGATGGACAGAAATCAATGGTTAAGATGAGCAGTAAGACTTATAAGTCTTACCCTGGAGTCAAAAGATCCCTCCCCTATATATGGGGAGAGATCTTTTGACTCCAGAGTAAGACTTCTAAGTCTTACTCCTCATCGTAACCATTGATTTCCGTCTATCCAACGGTTGTTATTTATTTAAATGTTTATCCTTTTAAATGACACAACTTATGTCCTTTTACTTTTACAAAGTAGTGGGACCCACACTTTTATTTTTTTTGTCAACTCTCTCTCTCTTTAAATTGACACAACTTTACATCCTTTAAATTGACACAACTTTATATCCTTCAAAATAACACACACTTTACCCATATATGCTAGCCCTATATATATATATATATATATATATATATATATATATATATTGTTGTCGCAATTTTATCTCGGGTGTGGTGAAGGGAAAGAGGTCTTCGGAAAGGTAACTTTTTTAAAGTTTGAACCTTCAATCTTGAAATTCAAACAGCCATTTTTAACCACGGTAACCGACATCAGTCAAGTATAGCCAATGTTTTTTTAACTAACATGAAAACTATTTCGCGACAAAATTACTTCATATTTCAAATAAGGGTAAATGTGTGTCATTCTAAAGGATGTAAAGTTATGTCATTTTGAGAGAGAGAGAAAGAGATAGATAAAGGAGGAAGAGAGTTGACAAAAAAAATAAATGTATGGATCTCAATTCTGTGTGGAAGTGAAAGGATATAAATTGTGTCATTTAAAATGATAAACACATTTCCCTTCCAATAATCTGCATGACAATAGTTACTATTAGTCTCACAACAATTAAGAAAGAATATCTTAGTTAAAAAAACGGAGACATATATTGTTAGAACATCCGAGGATAACGTGTTCATGGAGAGTTTCTCTCATGGTCGTGTTTACACTCTATTCCACCCCTACCTCCGCCTACAGATTAGGATAATCAAAAGCATGAGAAGGTGTTGAAGTTGAAGATGATCAGCTTGAGGCAGAACTTTTGATGTTTCCATTTTTTTTTATTAGAGTTGACTATCAACTTTGTTATTTTCATGAAACTTGGTTAATTATTTGGATATAATTTGTCTTTAATGTTTGATACAAAAAGAAATTTTTAGTTACTATTGGATATTTGTATGTCGGTTCGAAAAAATTGATTTTTATTGGCATAATTTAAGAATTTGTACAATGTGAATTTGAATAGATTTGGTTGCTATTTCTAAAATGAATCTATACCTAAAATGATACTTTAATTAAATAATTTAAATACATTTTTATTTTAGATAAAATATGTTCCTTAATAATAGCAACTGAAAGTTTTCCATGCAATTAACGACAGAAAGTTTTCACTAAATTTTTCTCCCTAATAATGACGGAAATTACACTTAATTTTTTTTGTGGTCATTTGGTGTCATTTATGGATAGTATATTTTATGTTAATGATAGATAGATTTTTTTTTCTTTGCTAATATATTGTTATAAATTGTAATTTCTGCCGCCAAATATTTAGTATATATAGTATATACCACCTTCCTTGAGACAAGTCTTCTCCAATGTCACCCAAAACCATTATAGCAAATTAAAGCGTGTGTTATGCAATGCAAATCAATATAGAGGCGATTTAAAGTACGCTAATAGCAGAGTCAGTAAATTCTATAATATAAAGAAAATAAAAGTCACATAACTTGGGTACGGTACCATGATATAATGGATTAATATATAGCTGGATTTGAAGAATTTTTTAAAGTTTCTTTGTACGTGAATGAATAATAAAACAAAAAAGTTAGAAAAACTGAAGTTGACAGGTGCGAACTTGTGCTGTATTATCTTTCTCTTAAGTTTAAATATTGGGGGGTCTAAGACAAATATTTAATTTGTATGAGCATCATGGGTGACAATCACCCACCCTAATCCTTCTTTGACTCCATCACTGCATGTAACGAGGAATAACGTGTGCGATATAGTTATATACACCTCAATAGTTATCATGATTTTAAGTAATTATGTGAAGTATAGATAATTTTTTTATATTGAAATATAACTTTCATGGACGGAGAGTTAATTATTTTTTTTTATCATACTTAGCAAAGTTCAACTTGTTATCATATTCTTTTTAAAATTCGAAGGTGAGTATCAAATAATTCATAGTTGTAAGATATTTTTTAGCATTTTACACACAATCCAAAATCGTGTGAATGCAGGCGCGTAACGTATGAAAGGTGTAAACGTGCAATTGCAAGAAAGAATGACAAAGTCCAAGTCTACCCTTCAAATCATTACACCATAAGTGTTCAAATAATTTCAGTTTCACATTACTAAGATGCAATTTGGAACGTGGAAAAATTAAAATAAAAGTGTACCATGTTCTGTATAGTTGGCGTAACCGTTGACTTTTAATTAATTTAAACCTTAAAGGAATCAAATTAAAGTATATGCCTAAGATGCCGTGGTGGATTAGAATTAATGTGTTGGAATTTTGTAAGATGAGACTCGGTTGAACTTTATATATATATCAGCTTGCTTTCAATCTTTTCCCTTCATCCACAACACAGAAAACACAATTCTGTGTCCCAATCTCTGTGCATATAATTTCATATATTGAATCAGGTTAGTCCCTCTCTCTTACACAACACTTTTGGTCATGTAAAACTGACTATAACTAAATATGTGTTTATATGTTATGTTTCAATTGTTTCTACTTATTACACAACTACAATAGTGATACAAGGTAGTAGTATATATTGCTCCTTTTCTTCTCACACATACGAGAGATTGGCATCATCATCATGAATTTAGTTAAAGCTAAGGCTGATAACATTGACCATAGAAAAAAATGTGTATCTTCCTTTTCAATGTTACCATCAAAGTCCTCATTATGTATTTTCCTTCAGGGTTTGTTTGAAAACAACTTGCTTTGAAAATTGTACGCGTTAGTGGTCTATTCAGTTTGAATAATTCCAAGTACACAATTATTTGTCAAAGTCTAACATGTAGTATGAACAATCAAACAAAATATAGGGACCGCTGCTGCAATAAGATATTTTAATAGCCATAAATGCATAGCTTGTACTTGGAAATCTTGAACACTAAATCATATATAACTTGTTGTTTCTGTGCCAGAATTCTTGAACATTGGAAAAAGAGTACTAGTTGCAGCTTCCAAATCTAGCCATGGCTCGTGAGAACCTAGGGGTGCTTAATGCCCTCGATGCAGCCAAAACACAAATGTACCATTTCACTGCTATTGTCATAGCTGGTATGGGATTCTTCACAGATGCATATGATCTTTTCACCATACCAAATGTTACCAAGTTGCTTGGTAGAATATACTACACAGTTGAAGGTGCTCCAAAGCCAGGAACACTGCCTCCAAATGTGTCTGCTGCAGTGAATGGTGTCGCACTTTGTGGCACTCTAGCAGGCCAACTTTTCTTTGGTTGGCTTGGAGACAAAATGGGAAGGAAAAAGGTTTATGGCCTAACACTTGCCCTTATGGTTGTGTCCTCTATTGCATCTGGCCTTTCTTTTGGCCATACTGCAAAGAGTGTCATATCAACACTATGTTTCTTCAGGTTCTGGCTTGGATTTGGCATTGGTGGTGATTACCCTCTCTCTGCCACCATCATGTCTGAATATGCAAACAAAAGGACTCGTGGGGCATTCATAGCTTCAGTTTTTGCTATGCAAGGCTTTGGAATTTTGGTTGGTGCTGTTGTTTCCATCATAGTTGCAACTGCATTTAATCATGCATACAAGGCTCCATCATATGCAGTCAACGCTGCAGCATCACTTGTGCCTCAAGCTGATTATGTTTGGCGCATAATTTTGATGTTTGGTGCTGTACCTGCTGCTCTTACTTACTACTGGCGCATGCAAATGCCTGAGACAGCAAGGTACACAGCACTTGTTGCCAAGAATGGAAAACAAGCAGCACTAGACATGTCAAAGGTGTTGCAAGTTGAAATTGTAGCTGAGCAAGAAAAGGTAGATCAGATATCCATGAGAGATGACAACAATTTTGGTTTGTTTAGCAAGGAATTTGCACGCAGACATGGACTTCACTTGCTTGGAACCTGTGCATGTTGGTTCCTTCTTGATATTGCATATTACAGTTCAAACCTTTTCCAAAAAGACATTTACTCTAACATTGGGTGGCTACCTCCAGCAAAAGAAATGAATGCAATTCAAGAGGTTTACAAGGTTGCTAGAGCAACAGCACTTATAGCACTTTGTGGTACTGTTCCAGGTTATTGGTTCACAGTGGCTTTCATAGACATACTTGGTCGTTTCTTCATCCAAATCATGGGGTTCTTCTTCATGACAGTTTTCATGTTTGCACTTGCTCTTCCATATCATCACTGGTCACAGAAAAGTCACAGAATTGGGTTTCTTGTTATGTATGCATTAACCTTCTTCTTTGCAAATTTTGGTCCAAACTCAACCACTTTTGTTGTGCCTGCTGAGATTTTCCCTGCAAGGTTGAGGTCAACATGCCATGGTATATCCGCAGCTGCAGGGAAAGCTGGAGCAATTATTGGTGCATTTGGATTCTTATATGCTTCACAAGACAAGGATCCAGCAAAGAGAGATGCAGGGTACCCTGCTGGTATTGGGATGAAGAACACTCTTATTGTGCTTGCTGTGGTTAATTGTCTTGGCATATTTTTCACTTTGTTGGTGCCAGAATCAAATGGAAAATCATTGGAGGAGTTGAGTAGAGAGAATGAAGATGAAGGTGGTGATGAGATTACTGAGCAGCAAGCCACTACTAGCAGGACTGTTCCAGTTTGATGTTATAAATGGTGAAATCAATCACAAAGTGTTATTATAGATTGTTATTAATTATTATCAAAGTTGCATCCATGAATATGTTCAAATGTATTGTATGGTTTTAATTTTATCATATCTCAAATTCCCCCAAGAGTAGCTAGCCTCTTTGTTGAGAACTGAGCTTTGGTATTCCAACTTGTCTTAATTTGCTGCTCAGTCTCACAAACCTTTTTCTTGTTCCTGCTAATTTTTTTCTATTTGGAATAAAATATCTTCTTGTGTAAATGATAGAAAGTGAATAACAGTTATTATTGTCTTCATGACAATGAAGATTCATAGTCCAATTTTATCTCTGGTTTGACTTGGATTTCATTTAACTTAATAATTTGAGCTAAACTTAAATGTTGAAAAAAGTTGTTAAATATATAAATAAAAACCATTCAGGTAGCTTCGTCACTAGGAAAATTCAATTATTGTTGTCGTTATAAAAAAATGGATTTGTGCATTAATGCTCGCCATTATACCTAAATAAGTATTGCATAATATATATATATATATGTGCGTATCTATATATATATATATATATATCGGTTTAGGATAATAAATCTTACATCAAATTTTAGTTTTTGATTTGTATGTATCTAACAATTGTAATTTATTATAAATTAATTATTAATTAACAAGTGTGACTCAATATATATATATATATATATATATATATATATATATATGTATTCATCTAAACAAAGTTAAAATAAAATAAAAATATAATATATGAAGATGAAATAGTAGGAGAAATAAATATCAGTTATTTATTGAATATCTTGTTTTAAGGACTATGTCTGCAGCATGTGGACTCCTTAATCCACCATTAAAAGTTGGGGGTCTCCAAAAGTTTGAACGCCATGTGCTTCTCAGATATGGAAATTTTGACTCGGTCAATTGATTTGTAAGTATTGTGAATGCCAATCCTAAACTGGGAAAGTGAGGGTGGGACCTACTATAGATTCCATATTATTTTCTCTTTTCACATGCCGGGTCTACATTACACGTGGTCCATGCAATAAAGTTAGGGGAAATTTATTAACCAAAAAAAAGAAATTTACGGGAAATTTTTATGTTTTTAAATGACACAAATTATATTATTTCACTCTCACAAAGAGGTGAGACTCACATTTTTTATTTTTTTTGTCAATTCTCTTTTCCTTTATCTATCTCTTTCTCTCTCTTAAAATAATGACATAATTTTACATCTTTTAGAATGACACATACTTTTCCCATCAAGTTATTCCACAAATGTATATATAATAGGTAAATTGAGGGTTAGTTTTTTCTGCTATCGATGTAGATAAATTATCTACATTGAGTCCAAAACAATATCATTTTGAGACAGAAATCAATGTATTTTTGAAATTATAATTTATTTCAGGGTTATAATAATCTTTCTCATTATACTTTTTTAACCCAAAATGATGTTATTTTGGGAGTGAATGTAGATAACTTATTTATGTTTACTATAGAAATATTAAAACCATATATTTATGCCTACAATTTAAGAAACATAAAAAAAAATTTATTATATTATCATTATGGGTTAATATCGTGGGAAAATGTGTCATTTTAAAGAATGTAAAGTTATGTCATTTTAAGAGATAGAAAGAGATAGATAAATGGGGGAGAGAGAGTAGACAAAAAAAATTAAAATGTGGATCACACTTCTTTGTGAGAGTGAAATGATATAAATTATGTCATTAAAAGAACAAATATTTTTTCCTAGTATGTTATCATGTTATATGAGAAATTTCTTTTCTCCTCTACACAACAAATATGTGGATGCTATTAAAAAGAGGAAAGAAAAAAAAATTAGTGAAATCAACCTATTTATTGTGTGCGTTGGAAAAGAATTTCTTTCCCATGTTACGTATGCACCGTGAAAAGATATTAACCTGTCATTATTGTTATTGAAAGTATTGTCAACGAGTAATACAAAAAAAAAATGTATCGTGAACGACAATCCTAAACTTTGAAAGTGAGGGCAGGATTGTATCCAAAAAAAAAAGTGATGGCAGGACCTACTACATATAGATTCCATATTATTTTTCCTTTTCTCGTGCTCGTCTGCATTACATATAGTCTATTGTTAGCACATATTTATATATAATTATATTATATTATTTTATGATATTTAATTGTCTTTGGATTATTAATTGGTGTTTTTGCAGATAAATTATGCTCAATTGAGTTAAGTAAGGATATTTGTAAAAATTAAAGGTAAGAAGTAAAAATAGTAATATTTGTCTTTTTACTCATTTATTTTATTTATTTTTATCTTCAGATTAAATGAAATAGAGAGAAGCAGTCTGGACCGTTGGATTGGAGGAGATGAAGGGCTGTGATGGAAGGACAAGAAGCTGATAGTTCTGAAAAAGAAAAGAAGAATATAAAATAAAAAAACAGAAGGCAGATGAGGGATATAGCTTTAGAATTACTTTTCTGAAAAAGAGACAAAAGTTCCGTTCAAGTTTTTCTTTCTGTTTCTTTTCTCTTTTCTTTCGTTCGAATCCTCTCTGCTCTGGAGAGATTATTTTTGCTTTCGTTTCTTTTGTGTGGATCTGCTTGTTCGCCTGCTGTTCGTTCATCTTCGACCTTGGAGGGCTTTGACAACGCATCTACAAGGGAGAAGGGTTGCGGATCTGCTTGCTTATCGGTAGATTTCTTGTAGTTTTCTGTAAATCGAGTTTAGGGTTCTTTAATGTTTGAAGGATCCGTTTTGTGTTCTGAATACTTGGTATCTCTGTTCTTATTTTTCGGATATTGCAGTATTTCAGATATGGGTTTTTGATTCTTTTCTTTTCTGGGTATGTCGAATGATTGGATGCATGTTTATTAATTAGTTCTTTGCTATTTTGATGTTTTCTTATTCGATCGGTTCTTTTACTTTTTAACTCAAGAGATTCATGGGAATGAACCTTGAGTTCTTCAACAGAAGCAATTTGGGAAATGCGTTTCTGTTAAGGATCGATTGAACCCCTTTAGATTAGGGATAATCAAGGGTGTTTTCTGATAATTTCTGTTAAAGATTCAAGATCCTTTGGAAAAAGATGATCTTGAATGTTAGGGTTGATTCTGGGAAGTCTCGACCTGTATAGTTGTAGTGTTTCGGAATATGGGATAAACTCGCTGTAGCTTTGAATGAAATTGCAGGAATGCAATATCTTTTGTGTAATCCATGATTTTTGCATACTCAGAAGCCTTTTCATTGTTAAAAATTTCTCACTGTTAGAATATATTTTGATGTTTGATTAGAATATAATAAAGATCTCTTTTTACCATAAACAAAATAAAACCAATTAAAGGATTATTAATTCAGATTAATAGAAGGAAAAATAATTCAACCTGTTCCCTGAGAACGATAACTCTTTTCTTTTTGAAAATATACATCTCAACAAATGGCGCCGTTGCCGGGGAACGGTGTTTGATTTTATTTTCTTTTTATAATTCTGTTTTAACCATTCTTGATAAATATTATCTTTAATCTTTATTCTTTCTTGCATATTTTTCCTTGTTACCTACTGACTCCAATTTCGAGTGTTCTTGATAGATTCTTGCAGATTCAACTGTGATTTCAGAACCAGCACTGCCACCAGTTTGCTGCTGACCTCTTGAAGATGGCAGAGTCAAATCAAGGATCATCTGTAAATGGAGAAAACAATAATGGGGAAGCCAACCATGCTCTAGTTATGGTAGATGAGGAGCTTCCCATAGCTGAATATGCAATTCCCACACTCGATGCAGTGATTCCTGGTATAGTCCAACCAGGAGTGGAGGGAAACTTTGATCTCAAGCCTGGGATGATACAATTGCTGCAATCCATGAGTCAATACCATGGATTACCCAAGGAGGACCCTCACAAGCATATTACTAAATTCATGAAGATATCTGATACCTTCTCTGTTCGTGGAGTATCAACAGATGCCATGAGGATGAGGCTGTTTCCTTTCTCTCTGGCTGGAGCAGCAGAAGAGTGGGTGGAAGATCTGCCTGCACAGTCCATTACTACATGGAAGGAGCTTGGAGAAGCCTTCCTCATGAGGTTCTTCCCACCCACAAAGGTTTGTGATCTGAGGGATGACATCACTGGATTCAGACAGTATGTGGATGAGTCAATCCATGAGAGCTGGACCAGATTCAAAGGGCTGATGAAAAAGTGTCCCACCCATGGTCTTCCTAAGTGGGCCACTATTCAGATCTTCTATAGAGGGTTGAGTCACCAAGGCAAAACTCATCTGGATGCTACTGCCAATGGAATGTTTCTGTTGAAAAGGTATCCAGATGCGTTTGAAACACTTGAGAGGATAAGCCAGAACAGCTGCCAATGGCCAGAACAAAGAGATGAATCTCAACAGAAGGCAGCTGGGCTTTATGAAGTAAGTGAAATTACTTCAATGGCAGCTGAGATGGCAGCTCTGCATAATACTGTCAAGGTCTTAGTCAAGCAAATGGCTGAAACCAAACAACAACCACCTGCTCAAGTGGCTGCCACACACACACCAATCTGCACACTGTGCCATGATGCACATTTCCTTGAAGAATGCCCAAGTAACCCATCTTCAGCCTTCTATGTTGGAGATTACAACAGAAACTTCAACAATAGAGGAAACTTTAACCCAGGAAAATGGCAGCAACAAGGTGGAAATTTTGGCCAGAATCAAGGCCAAAATTTTGCCCAGAACCAAGGGAATAGAAATCAGAATCAACCTTTCCAAGGAGGGCAACAGTCCTATCAACCTAAGGTTCCATTTCCACCAGGATTCAACTCCCAAATGCCCCATGATCAGCAAGGGCAGTCTAGTGCACAAACTCAGCCTCCTCCAAATGACCAATGGTCAAATCAGATGTTGAAGAATCATGAGGCTATGCTCCAAAGTCATGGAGCAATCTTGAAGAGTTTGGAGACACAAATGGGGCAGATTGCAACTTCCCTTAAGGATAGACCATTGGGGACCCTTCCTAGTGATACTGAAGCACCAAGGAAGGAGGGAAAGGAATTTTGTCAAGCTCTTCACTTGAGAAATGGAAGGGAGGTTGAACAGCCAGAACCTGTCATTCGGCCCTCCACCTTGAGGAAAATGGCAGGACAAAGTGCTCAAACAACTGAGGAAGAGGATGAGTCAGATGTAATAGAAGTGCATAATCCAGAGAATGACATGGAGCATGGTGATTTGGGAAGAACAGAAAAATCAGCACCCAAATCAGCCCCCAAATCAAAGGGTCCAGCCATACCTGTGCAAAAGGAAGATGGCCAATCACCTAGATCAAGGGCAAGGCAGATTCCTTTCCCACAAAGACTCCAGAAACAGAGTCAGGAGAAGCATTTCAAGAGGTTCTTGGATATCCTCAAGCAACTACAGATAAACATTCCTTTCGTGGAGGCCCTTCAACATATGCCTAGCTACATCAAATTTATGAAGGACATCCTATCAAGGAAGAGGAGGATAGAAGAGTTTGAAACAGTTGCACTCACCAAGGAATGCAGCAGCATTGTCTCTACAAAGGTGCCTCCTAAAATGGAGGATCCAGGTTCTTTCACTATTCCTTGTGTTATAGGAGATAGGTATATAGGTAGAGCTCTATGTGATTTAGGCTCTAGCATTAACTTGATGCCTGCTTCTATTTTTAAACAATTAGGAATAAAAGCTGCCCCCACAACATTAACCCTCCAATTGGCTGACAGATCCATTGTGTACCCTGAAGGTAAGGTGGAAAATATTTTAGTAAAAGTGGATAAATTTATTTTTCCAGCCGACTTCATAATCCTTGATTGTGAAGTTGATGAAAATATTCCTATAATAGTAGGAAGACCATTCTTAGCTACAGGGGGTGCAATGATTGATGTCAAGAAAGGAGAGTTAACAATGAGGGTTAATGATGACACTATGACCTTTAGTGTCTTCAAGGCCATGAAATATGTAGATGATGATGTTGATGATTGCTCTGCTATTTCTGTCATTGATAACTTGGTTGCTGCTCATTTTCATGATAATCTTGAAATGAATAATTCTGTCTGTGATTCTGCCATCTTTGAATTTTATGGAGATAATGCATCTGATCATGATCTTGCTTGTGCATTAAGGTCTTACCCCACTAAGTTCTTTGGTGATAAACACTTTGAGTCTCTTGACCTTCATGAGAGAATCACCAAACCCCTTAAACCTTCGATAGTAGAACCACCTGAAGTGGAGTTAAAGGAACTCCCAACTCACCTTAAGTATGCGTTCCTAGGAAGGGACAATACTCTCCCTGTCATTGTAGCAGCTGCCCTCAAAAATAATGAGGAAAGTCAGCTCCTAAATGTACTGAAAAATCACAAGAGGGCCATAGGTTGGACCATGGCTGATATCAGAGGAATTAGTCCTACATTCTGCATGCACAGAATTAGGCTAATTGATGAGAATGCCAGTTCCATTGAGCCTCAAAGAAGGCTCAATCCAACCATGAAAGAAGTGGTTAAAAAGGAAGTAATTAAATGGTTGGATGCTGGTGTGATCTATCCTATTTGTGATAGTAGTTGGGTGAGCCCTTTACACTGTGTCCCCAAAAAGGGAGGAATCACAGTTGTGCTCAATGATAAAAATGAGCTCATTCCCACTCGAACCATAACAGGTTGGAGAATCTGTCAGGACTTTAGGAAGTTGAACACTGCCACCAAAAAGGACCATTTCCCCTTACCCTTCATAGACCAAATGCTGGACAAGCTTGCTGGACAAGAATACTTCTGTTTTCTTGATGGGTATTCTGGTTATAACCAGATACCCTTAGCTCCAGAAGACCAGCATAAGACAACATTCACATGTCCATATGGCACATTTGCATTTAGGAGAATGTCTTTTGGACTTTGCAATGCTCCTGCCACCTTTCAAAGGTGCATGACTGCCATTTTTAATGACATGATTGATGAATATGTAGAAGTCTTCATGGATGACTTCTCTGTATTCGGAAATTCATTTGAAAAATGCTTGCTGAATCTGTCTAAAGTTTTACAGAGGTGTGAGGAGACTAATTTGGTCTTGAATTGGGAGAAGTGCCATTTTATGGTGCAAGAGGGTATAGTCTTAGGCCACAAGGTTTCAAAATCTGGTTTAGAGGTGGATAAGGCTAAGATTGCACTCATAGAAAAGCTACCTCCACCTAGAGATGTCAAGGGAATAAGAAGCTTCTTAGGCCATGCAGGGTTCTATAGAAGATTTATAAAGGATTTCTCTAAGGTAGCTAAACCCTTAAGTAGCTTATTGGAGGTTAATAAGCCCTTTAATTTTGATGAGCCTTGCTTGAAGGCTTTTGAAGAATTAAAAAGTAAACTGATTTCTGCCCCTATAATTGTGGCACCTGATTGGTCCTTACCTTTTGAGGTGATGACTGATGCCAGTGATTGGGCCCTAGGTGCTGTGCTAGGGCAGAGGAAGGATAAAATTTTTCATTCCATTTATTATGCAAGCAAAGTCTTGCAAGGTGCCCAACTGAACTACACTGTGACTGAAAAAGAGCTCCTGGCAGTTATATTTGCCTTTGAAAAATTCAGGAGCTATTTGTTTGGGGTAGAGGTCATTGTCCACACTGACCACTCAGCCATCAAATACTTGATGGAAAAGAAAGACAGCAAGCCTAGGCTCATTAGATGGATGTTACTCCTACAAGAATTCCAAGTAAAAATTGTAGATAGGAGTGGCACCCAAAACCAAATAGCTGACCATTTGTCTAGGTTGAAGTCCAACACAACAGAGGAAGACTCTGCACCAATCAGGGACATGTTCTCCTGATGAAGTCTTTATTGGCCTTGAGTTCT
>JAVKPL010012631.1:0-63927 GCA_032173675.1 Gastrolobium villosum | reverse complement strand
GGTGCATAGAGGAGGAGAGTTGGCTTGGTTTTCCAATGAAACCTAAGGTGAGGAACATGTCTATTTATGCGCACCCTTTGGAGAGGAGGAGGGAATTCATTCATTCAAAATGAAAAACAAACTTTCAAATTTCTTTGAAAGTTATGCATGAAACAGTGTGATAAGGTGGAGCTGTTGCAAAACAAACTTTGCCAACAACCTCCAATCTTATCCACATGAATTTAAATTCAAATTAATTTAAACTTAAATTCATAAACTATCATATAGTATATAGTTTTCATGCGCATAATTCAGCCCTATAAAGGGTCCAAATACATTGAGCAGTTGCATTCAAAATTTGAATCAACTTACCCACTGATTCCCTCAACCACCAAATCTGAATGGAGGTTTGTTTTAAGTGATAAGATAACACTCTTATCACTTAAAAGTGGCGCACCAAACAGCCTAGGGAGAGCCTCCAAAGATGCTTCTTCATCCAAGGAATATGCTCCAATAAGATCCTGTCTTATCCTTTTGTTATGAAACAACTTTTCAAAACCAATTCAAATTCGAATTCAAACACTTGAATTCAAACGTTCAAACATTCAAATTCAAAATTCAAAATTCAAAATTTCAAATTTCAAATTCAAAATTCGAATTTCAAAATTCAAATTCAAATTCAAATTTTAAAATTCAAATTTCAAATTTCAAATTTCAAATTCAAAATTCGAATTTCGAAATTCAAATTCTAAATTCAAATTTCAAAATTCAAATTTCAAATTCAAAATTCGAAATTCAAATATTTGATTATTAATTTAACTAATTAAATTAATTAGTAATGGCTTGGACTATCCAAGCCCATTACTAAACTCCATGCACCACCCACCCATTTAGGTGGGCTTCCAAACAGCTTCTTGGGCTAATAACATTATTAGGCCAATACCTTTAAAGCTAGTCCATCGTTACAAGGTGTTAGTGTGTGACCCAGTAATATCGGACACAATATGAAACTGAATAAATAGTGCTTTCATTTAACAAGCCCACAACCCAATTTTACAACACAGTGCACTTTAGCAATGCTTTGTTGCTCCAGAACTACCCATTAATGACTTGATCATCCTATTGCACATACTTGGTTACCTAGTATTTCCAATCAAACTCGGTAATCTATGCCCAAACCTCATAATGACTATCATGTTTTCTCTGAGAAACAGCCTTTGTCAGAGAATCGGCCAGGTTATCGTCTGTGGGAACATAATCCATTTTTACATCATTCCTATCAATGATTTCTCTAATCAAATGATATCTGCGCTTTAGCATCTTGTGAACGTACGTGGATTGAGATAAACCCAGCAGCCTCTTGGATCTATCTCTATAGATCTTTATACCGAGTATAAAGGCTGCCTCTCCCAAATCCTTCATGGTAAAGTTTTCTGAAAGCCACTCTTTCGTTATTTTTAATGTGGGGATGTCATTTCCTATTAGCAATATGTCATCTACATAAAGCACTAGGAAGACGACATTACTCCCACTTACCTTTCTGTAAACACAAGGTTCATCCTCGTTCTTGATAAAACCGTTACTCTTAACGACTTCATCAAAACGTATATTCCAACTCCTTGATGCTTGCTTTAGCCCATATATTGACCTTTGTAGTTTGCATACCATATGCACCTGATCTTTGTTTTCAAAGCCTTCAGGTTGTGTCATGTACACTTCCTCCTTCAAGAACCCATTCAAGAAGGCGGTCTTGACATCCATTTGCCAAATTTCATAGTCGTGGTATGCTGCTATTGCAAGCATGATCCTAATAGATTTGATCATGGCAACTGGTGAAAAAGTTTCATCATAGTCAACTCCTTGTCTTTGACGATACCCTTTCGCCACCAACCTAGCTTTGTAGGTCTGAACGTTGCCATCTGCATCAGTCTTTCTTTTAAAGACCCATTTATTACCAATAGGAACTATTCCTTGTGGTTTAGGAACCAAGGTCCATACCTTGTTCTGATACATCGAATCCATTTCAGATTCCATGGCTTCAAGCCATTTTGAGGAGTCAACATCTTTGACCGCCTCCTCGTAGTTACTTGGTTCATCATCCTCAACAGTTTGCTGATTCTCAATCACAAACCCGTACCTTTCAGGTGGATGGATGACCCTCGTAGGTCTACGGAGTTGTGTGTTTACTTCTCCATTGGAGAACGTCGCCTGCGGAGCAGACTCGGGTTCCTCAATCTGTTCTTGTGGATCTTGCACTTCTTCAAGATCAATCTTACTCCCACTGCCTCCTTGAGAGATCAAATCCTTCTCAAGGAACTCAGCATTCTTTGAAACAAACACTTTGTGTTCTTCCATGGAGTAGAAGTAGTATCCCTTAGTACCTTTAGGATACCCCACAAATAGACATTTAGTACTCTTAGCACTAAGCTTGTCTGATGTCAACGCTTTGACATAAGCTGGCGATCCCCATACCCTGAGGTAACTCAGGTTGGGCCTCTTACCACTCCATATCTCATATGGTGTGGTCTGAACAGATTTAGACGGTACCCTATTTAGAAGGTATGCCGCTGTGTCTAAGGCATATCCCCAAAACGATTTTGGAAGTTGA
This sequence comes from Gastrolobium villosum, assembly GCA_032173675.1. Classification (NCBI taxonomy): domain Eukaryota; kingdom Viridiplantae; phylum Streptophyta; class Magnoliopsida; order Fabales; family Fabaceae; genus Gastrolobium; species Gastrolobium villosum. The sequence continues at coordinate 61,340 of JAVKPL010012631.1, read as the reverse complement.
GTCTCACTCATCATAGACCTAACCATGTCTAACAAGGTCCTGTTTCTCCTTTCGGAGACACCGTTTTGGTGTGGTGTGTAAGGAGCGGTAAATTGTAGAGAATTCCATTTTCTCTCAGATAACCCTGAAACTCGTGGCTCAAATATTCACCACCACGATCTGATCGTAATGTCTTAATCATCTTGCCACGCTGTTTCTCCACCTCATTCCTAAACTCTTTGAACTTTTCAAAAGCTTCAGATTTATATCTCATTAGGTATATATACCCAAATCTTGATTTGTCATCTGTAAAGGTAATGAAATAAGAATATCCACCTCTAGCCTCAATAGACATTGGGCCACATACATCAGTATGAATGAGTTCTAATAACTCACTAGCCCTATGACTCTCAAGCCCTTTGGGCTTTTGTTGAATCATTTTCCCAGCTAGACAAGATTCACACTGTCCATAGGATTCCAAATCCATGGAGTCCAGGTATCCATCTCTATGCATCCTAGACAATCTTGTTTCATTTATGTGCCCTAGTCTACAGTGCCAAAGATAAGATTGATTATCCGTCCTAGGTCGTTTCACATCTATATTGAGCACTTCATTTCCCATTTCCAACACATACAATCCATTTATTAAAGAAGCAGTACCGTAAACCATATCATTCAAAATGATAGAAAAAGTACCATTCCTAATACTGAAAGTATATCCATCTTGTTCTAAACAAGAAATTGAAATAATGTTTCTAGAAATTTGCGGAACATAAAGACAATTATTCAAATGCAGTAAAAGGCCCGTAGGCAAAATAAGGTCAGCATCTCCAACTGAATGAGCAGCAACTCTTGCTCCATTACCAACGCGGAGATCCACCTCGTTTCTATCCAATCTCCTTGGGGCTCCTAAGTACCTGCAACATATTGCAGATATGAGAACCACACCCGGTATCTAATACCCATGAGGATGGATTAGCATAAGAATAATTTATCTCAATCATGAAAATACCTGAGGCAGAAGCATCACCATGCTTCTTGTCCTTCACATTGTTCAGGTAGTCTGGACAATTCCTCTTCCAGTGGCCTTTCTTGCCACAATGGAAGCACTCAGCATCACCCTTGTCCTTAGGTGCCTTCTTACCCTTCTTCTTGCCCTTCTTCTTCTTGGATTTTCCTTTGGGCTTAAGGGGGTCACCTTTTGCAGGCTCCTTACCCTTTCCCTTGGCCTTGCTAGGCCCACCAATCAAAAGAGCCTGTGTCCTATCCTTCTTGATAGACACTTCAGCTGTTGTTAACATGCTTAACAACTCAGGCAAGCTCACTTGCATCCCATGCATATTGTAATTCATGATGAATTGACTGAAGGAAGGTGGAAGTGAGGTGAGGACTAAGTCATTACTTAGCTCGGCATCCATGATGAAGCCTAGGTTTCCTAGCTTCTCAATCAGCCCGATCATCTTGAGAACATGGCTGGCAACAGACATGCTCTCAGTCATCCTACAAGAGAACAGTTCTCTTGAGGCCTCATACCTCTCATGCCTGCCTTTAATATCATACAACTCCTTGAGATGTACGATAATAGAGGGAGCATCCATATGCTCATGCTGCTTTTGCAGTTCAGGCGACATGGATGCCAACATGATGCATACTGCCATCACATTGTCATCCAAGTGCTGTTGATGGGTTACGAAATCAAATTCCGCAAACCCTTCTTCCCCTTCCCGTGGAGCTACGGGTATTACAGCATCTAAAACGTAGGCAATCTTTTCGGCCCTTAGAACTATTCTTAGGTTCCGATACCAGTCCATAAAATTCGAACCGGTCAGTTTATTCGTATCGAGTATTGAACGCAGTGACAGTGGATTAGTCATACTATAAGCTGAAAAGGATGTAAAGATAGTTTTAGTTAATATACGGTTATGTAGTTAAAAGCAAATTATTAAAGACTTGAAATAATTTGCCCCTCCCACTATTTTATCTAAGTCAATGACCCTTCCTTTTGACTTAGGGTTAATCTACTTTAGATTTTACCTTAGTGGGTTTAAGAGTGCGATTATTTATTTTAACCTCCGTCTGAGACCGCAAGATTAATTTAAATAAAGGGTTGATCTTTATCAACAGTATCTCATACCCTCTCTTAACTTTAGGTTGACAACTCTTTGTCACTTAGTGGTGCATCTCATGCAACCAACCTAGCACCATTACCCTAAGCACATAAGTCCGGCTGTGCCTGCAACTTATGTCTTAGTTAAGCATTAAACCAGCACCCTAAGTGTCTTACACTTCAAACACTACTCTAGCCCAACGAAATAGTGGGTCCCAACTGAGTTGTGGAGCACCACTACGTAGAAGAGTTTTGAGTAGCATTGGTGGTGGGAGATAATCATATGCTTAATTATTTATTCCTTTTAAGGGTTCCTTTTATCTTGGGGTTAATTAGGTCCCATCAAACGCATATTGTAAGTTATCATGCTAGTCGTTACCTATGTCAAACATCTATCGGTATACACTAGTCGTTATTGGACAAACATAATAACCATACAAACGCGATTTGCCCAATTTATGCATACTAGACGTTCTAATCACACATACATATAAACAGTTTATATTGAGATAGCCATGGTGCTCGCGCTTTTGTCCTTTTTGCTTCTTTAAGCAACGGCCGCTTGTCGTCTATACGCCACTAGCCTATTTCTCTAATTACAAATAATTAAAGAAACTCCATAACACTTTGGAGGAACAAAATTACAAAATTTAAATTACAAATATACTTGTAAATTAAAATGCGCGATTACACATAAATTTAAAATTCAAAAAAATTCAAATCCGGGCACCATGACCATCCCCTTCCTGTTTGTACCTGAAAAGTTCAAAACTTGCAAACACAAACATTATATTATCACATAACATTTTCACATGTATTTTGACATTTAACATTTAAACATCAAAATAACATCAAGATTCATAATCTTAAATTTCTCATTGGCCGAATTTAAAAACAATTTCAATTCAAATTTTGTTAATTCTTTCTTAAAGAAAACAAAATTAAACCATGCATGTAGCCATATATCCCTACATGGCCGAATCATATAGGTAACTATATGATAAATTTGTCACAAAATTTCATGCATATAAACATGACACAATTCATGGAGAAAAATAAGAAATCATTCAAGGTACTCTTAGTACCCTCCATGGCCGAATCTACCCTTTCAAAAAGGGTGTTCCTTTTAGAACTTTCATAAAGAAAAGAAACTAAACCATGATGCATAATGTTTTATGAACACAGAATCAAATTTTTATGTTCATAAAAACAAAAACTTTAACACTTTAAAGGATTTGTGATTCAAAATCCACATGCAGAATTTAAACTTTAACCCTTTAAAGATTTTTGACTGTGAAAGACTCTTTTCACAAACAAGGTACCATCACCCGTCGATGGTAAAGCAACCGGGCTCTGATACCACTTGAAAGTAAACTTGCCTTTGAAGGCCGATGCATGTAAGGTGTAAAACAAAAATTTTACTGCGGAACATACATGCACTCATAGATTCATGCTTTAAGACAGCATGATGTTACCTTGTTTTGGCCTGATCAGTCAGGGAGATGAGATGTCAGGCTTGAAGGGTTCAAACCCTCTAATGGTGATCCACACCACCGTTCGTCTATGATGCAAGAACTCTTTCTTGAAAGCCACCAGATGAACACCACAATGAGGCTTGCTATGCGCACAAGTGGTGAGGGTGGAGGCTAGGTATCCTGTTTGGAAAGGTGTACTGAGCTACCCTACAAAATGGTGCATAGAGGAGGAGAGTTGGCTTGGTTTTCCAATGAAACCTAAGGTGAGGAACATGTCTATTTATGCGCACCCTTTGGAGAGGAGGAGGAAATTCATTCATTCAAAATGAAAAACAAACTTTCAAATTTCTTTGAAAGTTATGCATGAAACAGTGTGATAAGGTGGAGCTGTTGCAAAACAAACTTTGCCAACAACCTCCAATCTTATCCACATGAATTTAAATTCAAATTAATTTAAACTTAAATTCATAAACTATCATATAGTATATAGTTTTCATGCGCATAATTCAGCCCTATAAAGGGTCCAAATACATTGAGCAGTTGCATTCAAAATTTGAATCAACTTACCCACTGATTCCCTCAACCACCAAATCTGAATGGAGGTTTGTTTTAAGTGATAAGATAACACTCTTATCACTTAAAAGTGATGCACCAAACAGCCTAGGGAGAGCCTCCAAAGATGCTTCTTCATCCAAGGAATATGCTCCAATAAGATCCTGTCTTATCCTTTTGTTATGAAACAACTTTTCAAAACCAATTCAAATTCGAATTCAAACACTTGAATTCAAACGTTCAAACATTCAAATTCAAAATTCAAAATTCAAAATTTCAAATTTCAAATTCAAAATTCGAATTTCAAAATTCAAATTCAAATTCAAATTTTAAAATTCAAATTTCAAATTTCAAATTTTAAATTCAAAATTCGAATTTCGAAATTCAAATTCTAAATTCAAATTTCAAAATTCAAATTTCAAATTCAAAATTCGAACTTCAAATATTTGATTATTAATTTAACTAATTAAATTAATTAGTAATGGCTTGGACTATCCAAGCCCATTACTAAACTCCATGCACCACCCACCCATTTAGGTGGGCTTCCAAACAACTTCTTGGGCTAATAACATTATTAGGCCCAATACCTTTAAAGCTAGTCCATCATAACTACAAGGTGTTAGTGTGTGACCCATTAGGTCCAACTTAGCTACTGACATAACTGGGCTTGGGCCCAACAAGCCCACAACCCAATTAATGACAACACAGAGCACTAGCAATGCTTTGTTGCCCCAGAACTAGTTAGATTAATGACTTGATCACATAGAGTCTCTTTTTGGGTCTGTTCAGTGCGAGCTATACTCTTATAGGTCCACCCACGACTTTAGCTAAGATATCTCCATATCTGCAGCTCATGAGGTCTTTACCTTGTATCCATATACAAGTAGATAAGTCGTACTAGTCTTTACTCGAGATCACTGATCCCCAAACTCAGTGTCTCTAGACTAGGAACATATAATTAGGAATAGACATGCAATATCCTTGAATCCTCATGATCGTGATCTCATCACAGATACTCAAGAGATACCTGTTCTATTCCAAGGGGTTTATCCAGTTCATTCATATAATATTAACAGTAATATCGAGACACAATATGAAACTGAATAAATAGTGCTTACATTTATTTGCGACAAATAAAGTTCTACATCTAGTGTCCTTTTATTTAATCAAAAGATTGTCTCTAGGACACCCATATGCTAACAGGCGTCACGTGTAGGGTCCGTGCATTCATTGTTCATGCACACACTTCCAGGTGTTGACAAGAGTGCGTTACCAACACCCAGCTGTGTATACTGTATAATATTAAGATGTCCAACACAATGTTTAACAAAACAAAAACCTAACCAAATATATAAGGGTTTTATAATTCTCATGCTAAATGATGATTGAAATTTCATGTTGTAGAGATAAAAAATATGTGGAATTCATGTATTAGAAAAAATTACATGTGGGACCCATGTCAGCACGAAAATTGAAGGGTGTGTAGGAAAAAATGAATTCTCATGTTAAATGAGAATTATAAAACTCAATATATAAAATTGGAAAAAGTATTTGTCTTTTTAAATGATATAATTTATGTTATTTCACTTTCACAAAGAGGTGGGATCCATAATTTTATTTTTATTTTTATTTTGTCCACTTTATCTTCTTTTATCTATCTTTTTTTCACTTAAAATGACATAATTTTACATTTTTTAAAGGAAAAAATATTTCTGCAATTAATGTAGATAAGTTATCTGCATTTATTTCCAAAATGACCTCATTTTGGTATTGAAATCTAAAAAAATTATAAATATAAAGACTATTATAACCCTGAAATAAATTAAAATTACAAAAACACTATGATTTCCACCCAAAATGACGTCGTATTGAACTTACTGTAGATAACTTATTTGCAGTAACCGCAAAAAAAAATGAATTCTTTTTAAAATGATACACATTTTTTCATACAAAATGATTAAATTACGCATACATTTGTTCAAAATTTTGAAACATTAATATATTAAATTAATTTTTTCTAATATTTAAAGTTATTTTCCTCATTAACTCATATTTGATCATATTTGATAGATTAGTAACAATTATTAAATAATTATCATGTGAGCGACTATCACTATTTTTAATGATCATTCGTAGGCATTAAATGGTTAAATAATATAAAATTTATTATTAGGAATAGGATTTTATGTTTATCTTCTTTTATGTTTACATTACTTTTTTATTTTAATTTAACACTATTGGATTGTAATCTAACTTTCGTCATTTTTCTTTTTTATTGAGATTATGATATGATGGTAGTAAAAAAGAAAAATATGAAAAAAGATATACATATCCCTAATTTTAAAATTATATAAAATTAAATAACCATTTTCTTCAATTAAAATTTAAAAAATAATTATTAATAATTTTATTTATTTTTGTCTTCTTGAAATAAGGAATAAGTTAGTCTACCTATTTTTTTCTTGCATATCTTACCTATCACTCTTTAGTACCATTAGATTAAAATCTCAAGATAAGAAAATAATAATAAAAATTAGTTGATATTCTGACGATAATAGATAATAGATAAAGTAGACATAAAAAATAAATATATAAAATAATCTATCCCTTAAAAGAAAAAAATTAAAAGGAAAATTTTTGGATTTTATTAATCTCATGTCAAAGGAGATAGTTATCTCATGTCATAGAAATAAATCTGTGAGCTCCACCATCTGAAAAAAGAAAAAAAAAGGTGGCACAGTTATCGAAGAGTGTATAGGAGAGAAAACTTATATAAAATGAGAATAGTTTTTCCCAAAAAAAAATTCCTCTAACTAATAAAACTCATATAATATTTGGGTTTTCGTTACCATTAACTTTCTGTAAGTCTATCGTAGTTAAGAAAAACTAACATCAATTATTTTTGGGTTTTATGTTTATTATCTTGTAGAAAAAGTAATTATGTAATGTTATAGAGACTCGTTTTATGTGTCATATTTTTTTTTCTTTTTTTATTTTAAAATGTGTGGACCCCACAAAATGTTGTGTATAGGGAAGTTTGTTGTGTTATGTTAAATGAGGAAATGAAAACCCATTATTTTTTCTTGCTAATATTATCGATTTCGTTAGACTGTATATATTTCTTACTATAATTCAGAAAAATAATAAACACTCGTAGGATCCATTCTCTATTTAGATCAGATTAGACATCAACTTCGGTTTCTTTTCCAAAAATATTATATAACATTTTAACATTACAGAGTTAAGACTAGATCTAAATGAATTTTTTATTATAAAATTCTTTAACAAAAAGAGACAAACAGGAATGCTTTAAACAGATCTAGCCGCATTAAATAAGTATATATATATATATATATATATATATATATATATATATAATTTTATTATATAAAAAATACACATAGAATAATTAATAATATATATATATATATATATATATATAAATAATTAATGAACGAATAATACTAATTAATGACCCTTCCCTTCACCTCACTCCTTGTCCTCCTTGGTCCTCGTTGTTCTCACTTCTCAACTGCCTCTCTCTCTCTCTCTCTCTCTCTCTCTGTCCGGAGAGCACTGCCGTAACGGAACGCCGGCGAACGGCGTCCACTGTCCGTACAGGCACTGGTAGCTGCTAACGTGCGCCGGCATAGCAATGTTGAATTGTGGCAATCGCTTGGTGGTATTGGTGCCTGTTGTGCTGTTTCTCTTCCACTCTCTTCTTCTGCTACCTTATTCCTCGCTCGCTATCCGACCCGTCGAGTTGGATCCGGGTCGGGTCGAAATCGTCAACGCGACCACCGAGTCCAATGTCTCTCTGTCCAAGCCCAGGGAAGGGAGTTTCGCAGAAATGATTGATCGAGCCCTGGAGAACGAGTTCCCCGAGAACGATCAAAACGAAGGTTACTCCTCCTAGATTCTAGATTGTTCTGCTCTCGAATTCAATTTTTTTCAATTCAACTGAATTGTGATTTTCTATTTGTTGTGAATGATGCATGCACACACGCACGCACGCTCTCGTTGGGCTTTGGTCTCGTGTTGTGAACTAGTTTGAGTTGAGGGTTTCTTCAGTTCATCGATCCTGATTCGTGATCTGTGAACATAAGTCCTTGTTGAATTGCAGATTCGTCTAAATTAATGTTACTTGCACAGCCATTGTGTTGCATCTTACGATTTTACTTCTTTTCTTTTGGGCCTTTCGCAAATATGATACAGAAATGGAGAATTTCAAAACCTATTTTAACTTTTAGCTTGTCCTTCTTTTGCCCCTTCGTTCCAGCAGTAGCTGATTCGGGAAGCTTCAACAACAGTGTAGCAGAACAACAGGTTGGTCTCCTACCATAACACTTGATTTAAAAAATGATATACTAGTTTGATTTAATCAGAGATTATAAACTTTAATGGCACAATTGAGTTACCCTTTTTTATAATGAAAGGTTTTGCCTCACTGTTTCAACTTTCAAGCTTTAAGTTAGTTGTGAATCTGGTTTTGTTCCGTTATCAACATGCATCCACAGTGCCAGTATGTTACATAATTCTCAGAGCGTCATAATGCTGAGTTACTCTTCTTGCCCTGTTCGTGTAACAGGCTGTTCTGGAAACTGTGGCCAGAGTCAAGTCAAACAAGAATGACACAGAAGATGACAAGTACTTTTTTCATGTTTTACCTATTACTTGAACTGGTTGTCTGATATGGTGCATTTCATACATGATTTTGTTTTGATATACTAGTTAAGTGCATTTTTCTAAACCTAATAGGTCATTTCAACTCCATCATGTATTCAATAGAGGTGAAGAGACCCCAATGTTGATAGATCGAAAGGTGAGATAGGCAGACAGCTCAATGTTGGATTTGTTCTTTTTGCTAATATTTAGTTGTGTTTTGCAAATTCCAAGTGTATAAATTATGCATCTTCTTTCAGGACAATGTCTTTATCATTTCTAATTTTAAATCCAAGTATCCGGTGCTACAGCTAGATTTACGGTAAATTTATTTTGCTTGTTATGTTTTCAGCATAAAATAGGTTATATTACTGATGAGAACTTCTTTCGTTTTTGCCATATAGACTGATTTCAGACCTGGTAGTTGCTATTGTTTCGGCAACTTGTGGTGGTGTGGCATTTGCTCTGGCTGGACAACCGGTCTGAACATTCTTGTTCATTCTTGACAAATGCAATATTAAGATCTATTGCAGTATAATTTTTGTTAAATCTCTTGTAGCATTACCTTAAAGTATAATTTGGCAGGTCATAACTGGATATCTTCTAGCTGGCTCCATAGTTGGACCTGGTGGCTTTAACTTCATCAGCGAAATGGTGCAGGTATCTAGAAAATAGTAATCATTTGCTGTTATATTATTTCCTTCTTTTATCCAAAAAAAAAAAAAAATTGTCTTTTTTTTTGCTATAATTTTATTTAGAGTTCAGTTCAGTTGGATTTCATTTTTTTAATTTTTTAATCTTTTCAAAAAGACAATCAACAAGTAGCAACACTTCTTGAAAGGCTTTGATTTGATATGTGCAAGCCTTTTTTCTGCCCAATTACATTCTGTTTATGTGCATTCAACTGGGGGCTGTAGTTTAGGTTGTAATCTTTTTTTTTTTTTTTGATAACATAGGTTGTAATCTTATCAAATGATAAAAGGTGTTGGAAAAAGAAAAATGTTACTACGAAAAATGTTACTACGAAGGGCCGGCTTGGCTCAGCGGTAAGATTGCTTGCCGTGGTGTGTTAGGTCGTGGGTTCGAACCAGTCTCTCTGCAAAAAGCAGGGGAAAGACTGCCTAGAGTATTCCCTTCCCCAGACACTCACGAAGTGGGTATTTGAACTGGGTCGGCCCTTTATTTCACACTGATTATTAGCAGGGTAAATTTCACTCGCTCTCCATGAGGTATTGCAGAATGACACTTTACTCAATTCTCCCAACCAAAATTACACGTTCCCTACTTGACCAAATCAATTAACAGCATACTACTTTATACTAACAGATATTCCCTCTAACCTTTCATATAAGTATGGTTAATTTTGTTAGGATCCCCAAATTTTCAGAATTGTTATTTTTCAGCACTAGAGCTCTATCCCATACAGTCTCCGCTTTTTCCAACAAGGAAACTCAACCTTCATATGTGAGAAAGCATAGTCGTTATCTCCTCCCTGTCCCAAGGATTGCCTTCTTCAATTAGAGCTTGACCCACACTCTAGCTGTTTGTGGCTGATAGAATCACAAATGGTTTGAGATATTAGTGAATTCAACAGCCATCGGTTGATTGTCTGAAGCCTTATCAAAAGCCATCGGTTGAACTTTCTTCCTAGGGGTATCCAAGATCACAGTTTTGATACCAATTGATAAGAGCCCTAAGTTTCTACATGTCCTCTAATAAAAAAGCCTTTGGCTTCTCATTTATTTCTTGCAAAATAATCATTCAGTGTATACAATGTATAGTGCTAACCCTAATTAAAATTGGAAACTACATGATTAAAGAAAGTATCATAATTAAAGGAAGATCCTTGTTAATATAGGAAACTGCTTAATCAAAAGAAAATAGCAATAAATCAGAAAATAACAATAATTCCTAAAATTTAGGAATTCTGACAAATATTTAACTAAGACCAACTCTCCCAACAGTTTAAACTCCTAGGTTAAGACATAAGAATGATTTTATATTTGTTAATGCACCTCTTCATGCAAGAGTCCTTTAGGCTTGAAACATGAATAATGCATAGGCCCATTTTACCTTGTGCTAAAATTTAATTTATTGTGAAGAATAAGGGTGGCAAAAGTCAAACACTGAACCACTTGATCATAGAGACTTTGATACCATCTCAAAGACCAATTCTCCACAAAGTTTAAGTTATTAGGTAAGAGGCCCAATAATGGTTTTATGTCTTTTAACAATTATGCATATTTGACTTGTGACAAAATTATAGTTCCCTTATCTTTCAGTGCATGGTTGTTTGGAGTGCAAAATTAATTCTGGGGTATCAGTATCAAGATGCATTTCGGCTCCCAAAACTAGTTTTGAAGGGCAAAATTATGTTTGGTAAAATCTTTTCAAGATGCATTCTGGTCTCATTATGCAGTGCATTATCTTTTATTTAGTAACTTGACTCCTAAAAGTAATTTACTTGATACTATCCTAACAAATTCATTCTTGCAATAATATTTTAAGATGCACATTCAAAAGTAAATTTTTCAATGATTTTTCCCAATTACATTATGCTCATAAGTAGTATCACACTAACATTGTACAAACAAATATTTACTTCCATAAATCAAGTTTGTTTGAAACAGAACACTCTCCCCATCAATCTGGATGTTACATTTTGGTTGAAGCTCCCTGACTGTTTTGTGATTCACTCGACATCCCTGCTACAAGAGTCCCTATCCCTCAATTTGACAGGCTGTCTTGTTCTCTGCATCACAATTTTCAACAAACTTAGTCGAGTTGATGCCATTATAAATTAGTACATTTCTGAAATAAGTAAACTAGTTATATCAACTTCATCTGAAGTTATATATTTTTTGCACGTAATAGTGGGAGAAGAAAAAACTACAAGAAGCTTGAAACAAGTAAATGGAGTGGAACTTTGGAAGTAAAGCAAGCTGAGAGAATCTCCATTGGGGTCAGTGCGGGCATGGGTAAAGCCCTCTTTTGGATAGCCTGGTCAGAATCTGCTATGCCCTGTTCAAGGGGACTTTTCTTTGAGCAGATTCTGTTGGGCACCTAATTCATATATGGTGCAGAAACACTCCCCTTTCTCAAAGTTTGCTGTAATTCCTTAAACTAAAGCCTTGTAGTTGGTTCTACTCATATAGAGCACCTACTTCATATAGGGTGAAGCAGACTTTTGCGTTGCCTGGTCAGTATCAGATATGCCCAGTTCAAGGGGTCTTCCTTTGTGCAGATTCTGTTGGGCACCTACTTCGTATAGGGTGCAGAAACACTCCCATTTCTTGAAGTTTGCTGCAATTCTATAAACTAAAGCCTTGGTTCCACTCTTTTTGCTGCCGTACTGTCTTATATTCACGAATAACTGAGGAGATTTAAAAATATGAGGGAATGTATGCAAGTGGGAGGGTAGATATATATTCAGTTCAGTGAATAATATAATATACTAACAAACTACAACAGAAAATATCAGTTTTTTAAGTCCATTGCATATGCACTTCATATATAGAATATATGACTTCAATTTCATGATGGAGCAAGACAAATGTGTTTGCTTTACAAGTCCAACACAAAACACATTTATAGATGGAATCTATCGCAGAAACTTAAAATTAATATTGGATGTATACTCTTTCACTTTGGCAACCATTCATTGCTCGGATAGTTCAGAAGCACTACTTGGATGGAAGATGGTGACAATATGAATGATCCTTGGGGATTTCATTTTTATGATCTTCAACGTTTAATTTCTAAGGTGGATGCAGAGGAAGAGATTAAAATGGCCCTTTTTTATCTCATGCAAAGTAGGTTTTAACCAAGGAGTTCTGCTTTAGTTGAGTGTGGTAAGGGTTTGGATTAATAAGCTGGCAGGGTTGTTTCAAACTTCTGACTCAATTTGTGATGTTATTCATCAGAATACTCAATACGGGTGAGCTATTGGTTTTGACCAAAAATGAGGTGGAGTGTTATTCTGCAATATCTTGATGGGAGTGACTACCTAATTTAAAATTAACTTAATCTAACAATGTAGATCCTGTAGGGTTTGAACGAACACAATATTATTTATCCCAGTAATCTGTTCAAATATGTAGGTGGAAACAGTGGCTCAATTTGGTGTTATATTTCTTCTGTTTGCATTGGGCCTGGAGTTCTCCGCAGCAAAGGTTGGCTTATTTTTCTTTTTCTTCTCTTTTTTCTTTTTATTCTGTTTATGTTGTATTTAGCATTGATTACCCAACTTTGTACCTCTATGTTTGCAGCTTCGAGTTGTTCGTGCTGTTGCTGTTCTTGGAGGCTTACTTCAGATTTTTCTATTTATGTGCATGTGTGGACTAACTGTGTCGGTATGTTTTTATAATTGTAACTCACTATTTCTGAGCTTTTTGTTTGTTATTTTTATACCATTTCATGGCTTAAAGATTTGGGATCTTTTTGTAAACAATTTGGTTTACCCTGCACTACTAAACCTAAAAAACATAAAAAACAGGAACAGAAGCAGGTTAAAACATATAGGAATTTTCGTAAGAAACCTAATTACAATAAAAGGTTTATTAATGAAAATCCTAAGCCTAATACTGAAACAAATCAACATCAACATCAACATCAACATCACCTTTATCCCAAATTAATTGGGGTCGGTGGTAGATGAACCCACGTGAAAAATATAAAACGGTTGAAAAAAAAATAAATAAATAAATAAATAAAATATATATATATAAATAAAAAATAAATAAAAAAATAAATAAAAAAAATAAAAAAAAATAATAATAATAATAATAAATATATATATATATATATATATATGTATATGAATATATAAATAAATAAAAGTGAAAAAGAAAGGGACAAGAAGAAGTGGGGGAAATGAAGGGGAAAAGGACTAAAAAGGGACCATCTGGAACATAGGAATAACCACGGGTCTAACCCTCCACCATACTTATAGCTTTTCTCCATTCCGTTCTAAGACATACCGTCCGCCAATCTATATCCCACTCCATTAAATCTTGTTTTACTACCTTCCCCCAAGTAAGTTTCGGCCGACCTCTGCCTCTTTTTGTGTTGAGCTCTTGGTAACAAACTTCTGTTCTTACAGGAGCATCCAGGGGCCTTCTCATCACGTGCCCAAACCACCTCAATCTATGTTCTCTCATCTTCTCGGCAACCGGTACTACTCCGACCTTTCGTCGAATATCTTCATTTCTTATCTTATCCATCTTTGTGTAATCACACATCCACCTTAGCATCCTCATCTCTGCTACTCCCATCTTATGCTCATGTTGCCTATGTGCTGGCCAACATTCCGCTCCATAAAGCATTGCCGGTCTTACTGCCGTTTTATAGAATTTTCCTTTTAACTTAAGGGGGATTTTGCGGTCACACAAAAACCCAAATGCACTGCGCCATTTCATCCACCCTGCTCTGATTCTGTGATTAACATCCTCATCAATCTCTCCACCTTTTTGTAAAATGGAGCCCAAGTATTTAAAAGCATCTTTTTTGGGTACCTCTTGACCAATTAAATGCACGGGCTCTTGGTCCCCATCTCGTACCAGAGAAAACTCACACTTTAGATACTCAGTCTTGCTTCGACTTAATGTGAATCCTTTGGATTCCAATGTGCTTCTCCACAATTCAAGTTTTCTATTAACACCCTCCTTGCTCTCATCAATAAGCACAATATCGTCTGCAAAAAGCATACACCATGGCACTTCCTCTTGAATATCTTTTGTTAGTTCATCCATAACTAAGGCAAAAAGATAAGGACTTAGAGCCGACCCTTGGTGTACACCAACCGTGATAGGAAAATAACTTGATGTTCCGTTACAAGTTTTAACACATGTAGTAGCCCCATCATACATATCCTGGATTGCCTTTACATACTTTGATGGAACCTTTTTCTTCTCCAGAACCCACCATAAAACTTTCCTTGGAACCCTATCGTATGCTTTCTCAAGGTCTATGAACACCATATGCAAGTCCTTCTTCTTTTCTCGATATCTTTCCATAAGTTGTCACGTCAAGAAAATGGCTTCCATGGTACATCTTCCTGGCATAAATCCAAATTGATTTACAGAAACCTTGGTATCTCTCCTCAAACGATGTTCAATAACCCTCTCTCACAACTTCATAGTATGGCTCATTAGCTTAATGCCTCTATAGTTTGAACAATTCTGTATATCGCCCTTGTTTTTGTAGATAGGCACAATCATACTTTTCCTCCAAGCATCAAGCATCTTATTTGTCAGGAGAATCTTATTGAAAAGATTGGTCAACCATTTTATTGCCACATCCCCTAGGCCTCTCCACACTTCAATAGGGACACCATCAGGCCCCAAGGCTTTATTAGTTTTCATCCTCTTTAAAGCCTCCTTAACTTCATGTGTATTAATTCTGCGTACAAATCATCTATTCATATCATCATACGCGTCCTCCAAGTCCACCTCGCTTGTGTTTCCATCCCCATTAAACAGCTTGTTAAAGTAGTTCAACCATCTTTCATTTACATCTTCATCTCTCATCAGAAGTTTTTGATTCTCATCCTTGATGCATCTAACTTGGGTGAGGTCTTTACTTTTCTTATCCCTTATCTTTGCAAGTTTGTAAATACCTCTTTCACCATCCTTGCTCCCAAGATTTTTATACAACTCGTCGAAAACCTTGCCCCTAGCTTCTCGCACTGCTTTCTTTGCATTTTTTCTCGCCAATCTAAACTTTTGCAAGTTCTCTTCACTGGGACTTTTATGCAAAGATCTAAAGCACTCCTTCTTATGTTTAATTGCCTCTTGCACCTCTCCATTCCACCACCATGTTTCCTTTGCAAGAAATCCATTTCCTTTACTTTCTCCCAACACCCTCCTTCCCAAATTTTGAATAAACTTAGCCATCTCATTCCATATTGCATTTACTTCTCCATCAAACTCCCAAGGTCCATCGTGCAACATTCTTTCATTGAACTCTCTCTCTTTTCCCTCCTTAAGCTTCCACCACCTTATCCTTGGGTTCTGAGCCCTCTTCTTCATTGTAAGTACTTTGTTGAACCGAACATCCAAGACTACCAGCTTATGTTGCGTAGCGACACACTCTCCAGGGTAGACCTTACAGTCGACACAAGAAGTTCTATCTTCTCTTCTAGCCAAAAAGAAATCAATCTGACTACGATTTTGGCCACTATGATAAGTGATTAGGTGTGACTCCCTTTTTTGAAAAAAGGTGTTCACTAACATCAAATCGTAGGCTAGTGCAACATTCAAGATATCTTCTCCAGTCTCGTTTCTCGTCCCATAACCAAAACCTCCATGGATTCTATCAAAACCTCCATTGCTTTTACCAACATGACCATTTAGATCTCCTCCTAAGAAAATCTTCTCCTCTCGAGGTATTCCCCTCAAAACCTCCTCCAAGTCTTCCCAAAATTGGCTTTTGTCAGTTGGTTGCAATCCAACT
The DNA here is from genome assembly GCA_032173675.1 of Gastrolobium villosum. Classification (NCBI taxonomy): domain Eukaryota; kingdom Viridiplantae; phylum Streptophyta; class Magnoliopsida; order Fabales; family Fabaceae; genus Gastrolobium; species Gastrolobium villosum. Next base: position 45,113 of record JAVKPL010012631.1, on the reverse strand, counting down.
TGGGGTGCATACACACTGAGGATATTCATGATTAAATCACCCACAGCAAGCTTAACCAGAATAATCCTGTCGCCTTTCCTTTTGACATCCACAACTTTATCTCTGAAACTTTTATCGATCATAATTCCAACACCATTTCGACTCTTGTTAGTACCTGTGTACCATAACTTGAAACCAGTTCCATCCACTTCCTTGGCCTTTTCTCCAGCCCACTTTGTTTCTTGCAAACAAACAATATTCACTTTCCTTCTAGCAAAAACATCTGCCAACTCCCTCAATTTACCCGTTAAGGTTCCTATGTTCCAGCTGCCCAATCTCATCCTTAACCCCTGGGCTGTGCTTGCCCGCCACGCTCGCCCAACTGCGTGTTGGGACCCTGGCATACTTCTCACCAAATCCGGGTGAAGACCTGGCGCCTTGCCTTGGGGCAAGGACCCTAGCCCACTTTTCACTACACCCCGGGCCCGATGCAGCGCCTTGCCTTGTGGCAAGGACCCTAGCCCATTTTTCGCTACACCCGGGGCCCGATGCAACGCGTCGCTATGAAGGGTACGCCCCAACAAAAAATCATATAGGTTCATCACATAAAAATATAGCTGTTTTTTACGGCCGGTTTGCAAAACCTGACGCCAACCCTCCTCCTTTATCCTGGCTTGGGACAGACCATGCATGCAAGCACACATGGGCGGAGTTTAATACTGAAACAAATAAATTGCAAAATACATCTAAACCGATTAAGCCAACTATTTGCTACAACTGTGGTAAACCTGGTCATCAAACAACCTATGGATCATGTAGTTGTCCTCTGTGGATGCCATATATGATATTAATCTGACTTGGTTGCTTTGTCATACTTGAATATAAAATAATATGTTGTGTATTGATCTAATTCAGAGAATTACAATATATAGAGACCCTAATGGGCTTAAGTGAAAGGCCTAGACCTAATACAATCAGAATATTTACGGATATGAAGTAATCTAATCATATCTAATCAATCTAATCATATCTAATCATATCTTATATATTCTAACACTCCCCCTCAAGCTGGTGCGTATATATTGTGAGCACCAAGCTTGCTACAAATGTATTTAACCCGAGGACCTCTAAGAGCTTTAGTGAAGACATCCGCTAGTTGATCAGAAGAGTTGACAAAAGCTGTCTTGATTTCTCCTGACTGAATCTTTTCTCGAATGAAGTGACAATCAATTTCTATATGTTTGGTCCTCTCATGAAATACAAGATTAGAGGATATATGTAGCGCAGCTTGATTATCACAAATGAGTGTCATGGGTTATTTCTGTTCACAAAGATGAAGCTCCTGAATCAACTTCTTTAACCAGATTAACTCACAGGTAGTATTTGCCATTGCACGATACTCAGCTTCTGCACTAGATCGAGCAACAACAGGTTGTTTCTTGCTTTTCCAAGAAATTAAGTTTCCTCCAAAGAAGACACAATAGCCGGAAGTAGAGCACCTGTCTGAGGGTGATCCTGCCCAATCAGCATCTGAATAACCACAAATTTCTATATTTCCCTGATCCGAATACAACAAACCTTTTCCTGGTGCTCCTTTGATGTATTGGAGGATCCTCACAGCAGCATCCCAATGAGAATCACAAGGGGAATCAAGGAATTGACTAGCCATACTAACAACGAAAGAAATATCTGGCCTAGTCACAGTAAGATAATTGAGCTTCCCAATTAGCCTTCGATAACGTCCAAGATCAGATAACGGCTCCCCCTGTTCGGGCAATAACTTGACATTAGGATCCATGGGTGTATCAACTGGTTTACACCCCAACATACCAGTCTCTTCTAGGATATCCAAGGCATACTTCCTTTGACAGATAGAAATGCCCTGGCTAGATTGCGCCACCTCAATTCCCAAGAAGTAACGCAGCTTCCCAAGGTTTTTTGTTTGAAATGCACTGAATAAATGCTGTTTTAACTGACGAATTCCTTCTTGATCACTTCCGCCGAGAATGATGTCATCAACATAGACTAACAAATAGATGCACTTATCAGGAGATGTGATCCTATAAAATACAGAATGGTCAACTTTACTGCGGATTAAGCCAAGTGCCTGAACTGCTGAACTGAAGCGACTGAACCATGCGCGAGGAGACTGCTTGAGACCATATAAGAATTTTTGAAGACGACACACCTTCCCAAACTCCCCCTAAGCAACAAAACCAGGTGGTTGCTCCATGTAGACTTCTTCTTGTAAATCACCATGAAGAAAGACATTTTTGATGTCAAGTTGAAGGAGTGGCCAGTGACGAACAGCAGCAGTAAGAGCAAGAAATAGGCGAACTGATGCCATCTTAGCGACCGGAGAGAATGTATCGCTATAATCAAGGCCGAAGATTTGAGTAAAACCCTTTGCAACTAGGCGTGCCTTGAGTCGATCAACATGGCCATCAGGTCCAACTTTCACAGTAAACACCCAGCGACAACCAACTATAGACTTTTCTGGAGGAGCAGAAACAAGGTCCCACATGCCATTGGAATGAAGTGCAGTCATCTCATCAAGCATCGCTTGGCGCCACCCTGGATGGGAAAGTGTTTCACCTGTGGTCTTAGGAATAGAAACAGAAGAAAGACTAGAAACAAAGGTGAAATAAGGTGAAGAAAGACGGTCATAGCTCAAAAAGGTATAAAGAGGATAAGGGTTACGAGTAGTACGTGTGCCTTTTCTTTGAGCAATGGGAAGAGCCTCTGGTGAAGGATCCGGAGGGGAAGAATCAACAGCAGTAGGCGATGAGCCAGCAAGAGTCGAGTCGACAGTAGGCACAGTTTTGCGACACTGATAGGTGAGAAGTGGACGGTCCTCAGGTATAGAAGCAATAGGTTGCTCATCTGGAATTGAAGCACCTGCAACTGGCAAAGACAAGTTAAGAAAAAGGACAGGAAGAACATGATCAACCTGTGACAACTGAGATGGGATAGAATTAAAGGGTTGTTGATCAAGAAAAGTGACATCAACGGAAACTAAGTAACGCTTAAGATCAGGAGAATAACAACGATAACCCTTTTGAAGACGAGAATAGCCAAGAAAAATACATTTAAAGGCTTTAGATGTTAACTTGTCCTTATTAGGGGTGAGATCATGAATAAAACAGGTACAACCAAAGACATGTGGGGATAGAGGATAGAGAGGAACATCTGGAAGCAATAAGTTGTAAGGAATGTCATTATTAAGCACAGATGAAGGCATACGGTTGATGAGAAAACAAGAGGCAAGGACTGCATCGGCCCAAAAGTTAAGAGGAACATGCATTGATCTAATTCAGAGAATTACAATATATAGAGATCCTAATGGGCTTAAGTGAAAGGCCCAGACCTAATACAATCAGAATATTTCGGATAGGAAGTAATCTAATCAAATCTAATCATATCTAATATATTCTAATAGTCATCTATTTATTGTACAATCTGTTTCTGTTGTCATTATTAAATACAAAGAAATACTGATTTTCCAAACCAAGTGGTAAGTTTGATCTTTTTAATTTTAATTTAGTGTGCATGTTTATTGAATTAAGGGCTTCTGCTTCAGTAAGTAGATCTTGGGAAAACTGTAACTTGAGGTCCCCAAGGATGACAAATTTGGTAGTTTGAAACTGCTATCATGTACTATAGTGGAAAAAGATTCCGAGCTATAATAAAGGACCAAGTATCAGTTTCTGCATTCTAATTCATCTCATCTTTCTTTCTGGATTTCTTATCTTCCATTGGGGATGTATTCTCCTTTTTTTACAAGATCAGTGATGTTTGGTGCTAGTGAAATAAAATTGTCTTATTTGACTTCAATTGGAGGTGATATAAATTGGGAAAAAATGAAACATCATTAAATATATTTATATTTCTTAAAATTCAGAGGTTAAATAGTTGTAGTATGATAAACTTAGTAATTTAATCAAAAGCTATGTGTTAATTTCATCTCACTATCTTGATCTGATATCTCCTTTATAATTTGATTGTTTGGGGTTGTTGTAGTTTTAGTGGATATCTCTAGGCAAGCAATGTTTTATTTTTTTAGACTTTGCCATGACATTCTGAATGCTATAGTTCTGATTGGATGCTATTTTGTAGTTGTGTGGTGGTAAAGCTTCAGAAGGTGTTTTTGTTGGTGCTTTCCTTTCTATGTCTTCAACGGCAGTGGTATAACAACATAACCAATCTGACTCCATCCTTTTTTGAAAATGCTAGAGCAGCCTCATGTACCTCAGGGCCTATAATCATTTTTTTCTGTTTTTTATTCACTTTTTTTGGGTCCAGGTCTTGAAGTATTTGATGGAAAAGAACACTGCTAATGCCCTTCATGGACAAGTCACGATTGGGACCCTTATTTTGCAGGTACTTAGTCAGTTCGTTAGTCACTTTGCTTGTAAGTGAAGTCCCCCCCCCCCCTTGCCCCCCCTTATCTTCTCTCTGCTTTATCATGTCCTGTGTTATTCTTTGTTTACTATTTTGCCAATATAGACAATAAATGCCTTAATCAAATACTCTATTAAGTTTCGTTAATCCATTTTTCCTTGAAGGATTGTGCTGTTGGTTTGCTTTTTGCATTGCTTCCAGTCCTGGGTGGGACCTCAGGTGTTTTTGAAGGAGTGTTATCCATGACAAAGCTGTATGTATATTTATAAGATTGGTTTTGTACTGATATTTCCATTACATAACCATTTCTTCTTGTATTTTCTTCTCATCACTCGCCCTAAACAAAATTAAAGGCAAATTCATGCATATTTTTGTCTTTTGAAAAGATGATTATAAAATAAGTTTTTCATAAAATTTGTGGTCAAATTATGTTTAATTAAAAGTTAAGTTAGTACCCATATATGTGCTGCATAATCAAGATAAAATAGAGAAAAGTGGGAAATCTGGAAAAATAAAATGAAGAGTGAAGGATAAAAGGTGAAATAACATGTCAAAGTGCACCCAAACCAAAAAGGTCACTAGTTGATGTTCTCAGAAAGGAGGGAAATTAAGTATTGCTGCAGCTGTCGGACAACAAAGTTATAGTCAATAAATCAATCATCTAAAGCAAGAAAAGGGTGTACTTAAGTGGTTAATTTCAAAAGTAGTAACGGCCATGAAGGTCCTTACATATTCTTATGATAGCTAGTGTCACTGACTTCCTTTGATAAGCATTCAGTGACCTTTGCTTTGCCTTTTAGCTTTCAAAAATTTTTATTTTGTTTTGGCTCAACTCTGATGCACTGAATGGTATTTTAATTAGAATTTGTTCAGCTCAGCACTGAACTGAGATATTCAAATTCACCCTTTGATCATTTTGCTTTCAATGGAAGATTTTACTTAGCATGTAACCTAGAGTTTGTTTGTGACATAGCATGATGCTCCTTTCCTAATTCAGGTTGGTGACATTGATTGCATTCCTCTCTGTTCTGTCAATATTGTCTCGCACTTGCCTTCCATGGTTGCTTAAACTGATGATAAGCCTATCAACACAGGTTCATATTATTACCCCACTTTAATGAAAAATTCTCACCTGTTGAAGTGGTTGCTTCTTTTCCTCCTCTCAATAACAAAGGCAGGAATGGAGGAATTGAATTGGAAATTTGTTGTGGTGCTTTAGCTATTTCCATCTTTTGGTTATACTAACAGTCTTAATGGTTCAATGATAACCTTGTTTGTGCAGACAAATGAACTCTATCAGTTGGCATCAGTTGCATTCTGCTTGCTTGTAGCCTGGGTTTGTTCTCTCCCTAATTTTTCAACTGTCTGAACTTCTGTATTTCTCTTGTCATTGCTTTTATGAACAGAAAAAATATATAAATACTTGTTTATTTGGTGTACTTACCGTATTTTCACAGGGTATGATAAGAACAATAAATCAACATTTTCTGCAAATCATTTAATGTTGATACATTGAAAATATCTATTCTCTGAACCTCCTTAGCTACATGTCCAATTACAACTATTAAACCTTGTTTTTATTCTTGACCCATTAGACAAGGATTTGTGATGGTCATTAGAATGTCAAAACAGTGGAAAGGTTTATCTTCTTGTGAGAAGACCCCATGCCTCGTGCGTGGGAATTAACATTTAATTGTAATCAATGCTTCTGTAGAAAATGGAGATGTGTGGTGTCAAAGGCAAACTGGTTTCTTATGTCTGAGCAGAAACTCCCTTGTGTGTGTCTCTGTGTGTGTGTTTTCTCGTTTATATGTTTAAAGGCCTCCTGCACTTTTCCCTTGGCATGTGTTATGCATCTAAGTTTCTTATAATTGTCTTCAAATAATATGTGCTTGTTCTGTTGCTTGATAACCTTACTGTTACATGTCAAACACAACCTTTTGTATCTGATTGCTTTTATATTTTCAGTGTAGTGATAAGTTGGGACTAAGTCTAGAACTGGGTTCTTTTGCTGCTGGAGTGATGATTGCAACCACTGATCTGGCTCAACATACACTAGAGCAAGTAAGGCTATATACAAGATGTGGAAAATGCATGTGGTGCCAACACATTGAAACAAATGTCAGGGCATATTTGTAGACTTTCCTTCTGTACAATCTGGTTCCCATTTGTTATGTACATTGACAAATTTGCTTATTATTTCATGTACCTAGACTCTTAACTTCAATGCTTGGCCGTAAGATAAGTTATGGAAGAAATTTGACACTAGTTCACTTTCTTTGCAGATCGAACCTATCCGCAATCTTTTCGCTGCTCTTTTCCTTGCCAGCATTGGAATGCTGATTCATGTTCATTTTCTCTGGAACCATGTTGATATTTTGGTAGCATCTGTAATTTTGGTGATCGTTATAAAAACAATCATAGTTGCTTCTGTTGTGAAAGGATTTGGTTACAATAACAAGACTTCAATACTTGTAAGCTTAATTTCATAATTTGAAGGTTATAATGCTGTCTTTTTATCTTTTCAATGGTTGAGGAACCTGAATTCATGCATTACACAGGTTGGAATGTCAATGGCACAAATAGGAGAATTTGCATTTGTTCTTCTCAGTCGTGCTTCTAATCTTCACCTAGTTGAGGTTAGTGACAAAATGCATTTATGTAATGTTGGTAATTAAGTATTCAATAATTGCTTAAAGGTTTCTAAAGGAAACCATGCAGAATGTTCTTATTGTATCAAAATGACAATGGTATTGCTATATCTGTTCAAAATTGGTGATAGGGCTAGAAGTTAGTGAAGCTAACTCGTTAGCTTGGTTCATTAACAAGTCAAAGAGTTGAAAATTTTGGCAAATGTGCCAAGCTTTATCTTTCACATTTTTGACTCATTAGCTCGGGAGCTGTCTCCATATATAAAATATATGGACACTTTGAAATAGTAATATTAATACTTCAATTTAATATATATTAGCATTTAATTTAATTTTTGGTTTGAAATACTGAAAATATCTAAAAAAAGTTATAAATGTGAACCTAACTCATTGAGCCTAAAATATTCAATTAAAACAAGACTGATATTGGCTCATTAAGCTCTCGAGTAGCATGTGAGCTTTAGGTGAATCAAGAAAATAGGCTCAATTTCTTATTGAAGCTTTAGTTATGTGTATCTCAGCTCAGCTCGACGTACTTGGTGATATAGCTTGAAAGTTGAAAGTTGAAACTTAAATTTGAAATTATTATCAACCATTATGGAATTTAATATTTGATTAATTTCAGGGTAAACTATATCTGCTGCTTCTTGGGACCACGGCTCTTAGTCTGGTATGAAATGATTTTCATTTGTTTGAATTAACAGTTATTAGGTTCCATAACCGACCCATGTTTTTATAGCTTTCTTTGGTCTTTGATCTAATGGATGTTCAAGAACCGAATCTATGCAAACTTCATTCTGAATGGAAGTTCTTACTTTTTCCTTCATTATATATTTTTAGCACGTTAGGATTTCTACGATTCTCTATCTTGTGCATTTCTATCTTCTTGCTGAAAGATAAGGTGGTGGACAACGAACCAGTTTCTGTAATAATCTTTTATTGTCTCATACTTGCATATGACTGTGCAGGCAACGGATATGTAAAATGCTGAAGGTTATTCAAGTTGCATGGAATACTATTGGGGGTTATGGATCTTGAAATGCAGTAAACTTGCTCACACAAATTTAGCTGATAACCTTAAAAGTGCAAAGAAATGGCTGGAGGCCAATTGTAACTTATTATAATGTTTCATCTTTCAAAATGAATGCTCTTTTATCCTAATAAATAAATAAATAAATAAAAATGAGTGTTGGCAAACTCTGATGTGGGGCTAACTTCTCTAAGCTGTACTTGGTTACTTCATCTACAAGTTCACCAAACATCTAACTGTAAACAACTATTATTATGAAGTAATAATAAATGATCCCGTTAATAATATCTTAACTCATTTCTGTAGGTGACAACTCCTTTTCTTTTCAAGCTAATTCCTGCTGTAGTGCATCTTGGTGTGCTATTGAGGTGGTTCTCTCCTGACAGTTCAGTGGAGGTAATCACCTGTCATAAAGTTAATTTTCTGTGAATTGTTTGAATTCTGTGTGTCTGAAAGTCAAGTGTATGCATGTGATTTCATTTTCCTTAATCTTTTGTTCTTGATTCTAAAGATCTTTGTTGTCTGAACGTAGATCGGATATAAGGTGGATAACCTGCGCTCAGACAGTGGTAAGCAGCGGATAATTTTGATGGACAAAGAATCTCACGATTCTTAATCACTTCTCTGGACAAAGGGAATTCCATTTTTGCTCGACGTTAGTTTTGACAGGGTTTTCCAAGGTTCTTGTTGAAAAGAATTTGATCTAACTGCAATTTTTCTTGAATCAGCTAAACGTATTCCGTGATGGATACTTGCTTACCGAACTGACCAAATACTAACCAAGGCAACTTATCCCCGAACCCCATAAATGGAAAGAACGGGGAAGAGGAAGGACAAAATAGTGAAAGAAAACTGACAAGAAGACGTACAGATGAAGTTATGTTGAAGATATTCATTCCACAACTCCACTTGACATTCATTTTTTTCTTCTTTTTGGCTGGGGATGCTCATAAATGTATGATATGGTTTCTGCTATGTAATATGAATTGCCATTGTCCTTATTTTGGCAAGCTTAGTTTGACTGTATCAAACGTTTCCTTTCTAGCATCTGTGCCATCAGTTGTGTGGCTGGGCTTTGTATATCTAAGGCAATTTGCATTTGTGCTTTTGGACACAGCAACTGATGCGTATGTGTGTATAAATTATAATGATATCTCGCGTATTTACGTTTCTAAAAGGTCTTGGAAGAACGCTGAGTAAACTGCTACCGTAATGTTTACTCTATTCCATTTTGTGCATCTGTCAACAAACACACAAATTTTCTGTCTAATGCCTCTCATTTAATCAATCCCCCACCCTTTCCCTCTCGGAACTTTCCAGAAAACGAGTAAAAATTTGCAAGTTGAATTCTTTGTTCAAAGCAAGCCATATGCAGAAAAGTGAAATCGAAGATTGTATTCTTTGCTGAAGATATGAGTAAGATTATATCTTTTATAAAATGAATGGTGTAGATTAACTTCAACGTGAATAAACAGTTGAACATCCTGGTTGAGCCATTATGAAATGACTGGTTAAAAATGGCTATGGACAGGTGCTGGATGCTAGTGCCTCAAGTTATTAGACTGGAGAGCAGGTGCCTGTGCATTGTGCAATGAACAATTATTCGTACATATTTACATATTTTTTATTATTTAATCATATATGATTTTAACTTTTATAATATGTTAGCGAATAATATAAAGTATTAAAAATATTTTTACCCAATATCTTAAGGTTTTGAGTTGAATTGGTTCTTTATATGATATCAGAGTCTCGATGTAGGCCTGATCCATCATCTACCTTTCAAACCTTGTTCTGATACTATATAAAGAGCTAATTCAACTGAAAAACTTAAATTATTAGGGGAGGGTCTCTTTAATAATTTATATTATATTCTAACATAATATTTATATTTTCCCAGAGGAATACAGAATATGAATAATGACAGAAATTTATTAATTTTGTTTATTTTAGAGTAAAAGACTTTAAATATATTTATTTAAAAGATATTTTTATTAAAAAAAAAATTAATATAGCGACAAAATAATGACATCAACCGATATCATGTTCATGCAGTGACGTGAATAGCGTTATTCTGACGACGGGTGTTGTTTACGCTTGAATCAGCCCATCACAGGAAATCTGTACTTCCTCTTCTTCTTTCCCGTCAAAGTATCAAATTACCATCAAGTTTATGCGTGGTCTCTTTTTTAAAATTTTGTGTAAAAAACTTTTTCCTTTATTTTGAAAGCATTACTGATCTATGAAGTATCGACATTTTAAAAAATTTGACGTGTCGTTTCCGACACTCATCGACACTTCGACACTTCCCGACACTCCAATACTCGTTGCAAAAACTCAAAAAAGATTCAAAGATTACATTGCATTGCATTTTGAGTTCCAACTATTAGATTCATTAGATTACGATTACGGTTTTATTGAATTTAATATAAACATTTGGAATATATTATGTTTCTTTGTAAAATTGATGAGTATTGTAAGTTTAGTTTTTTTTTTTTAAATTATTGAATACTAAATATAATATATATTACATAAATTAAAAATATTATATAATATCAAAACATGTCCTAATGTGTTAAAATTTAATATTTTTTAGAATTAACGTGTCGGAGTAACGTATCGTATCGTGTCCCATATCGGTGCATCATACTTACTGATGATATCTCATCATTTGGCAGTTGAAATTATGATGATTTCATTGATATGTCCCTCCAGGAGGGAGTGCCTCTCTACAAAAAAACAGTTTCCTGAAGTTGTGTTGTGGTTAACCTTTTCCCACAACACACAAACATTATTTTCCCTCAAGCTTTCACTGTATTGTACTTTTTGTCGTATGTGGGGAGAGTGCCAAAGTGCCACGTTTTGACAAAAAAAATTACCAGACTGCCACGCCAACAGTAAATTTTGCCAAAATCCACGCGGCATAATTCGCTACACAGTGTAGCGAATTATGCATGCAAGTAATTCGCTACACAGAGTGGCGAAATATGCCACGTCAGAACCAAAAATGCCACGTGACATTTTGGCATAATTCGCTACCTTAGGTAGCGAATTTCTAAAAATTTGACACGTGGCATTTTTGGTTCTGACGTGGCATATTTCGCCACACTGTGTAGCGAATTACTTGCATGCATAATTCGCTACACTGTGTAGTGAATTATGGCGCGTGGCATTTTGGCAAAATTTACTGTTGACGTGGCAGTCTGGTAAATTTTCTTGTCCAAACATGTCAAAATGGTCACTTTCCCTCGTATGTGATTACAAAAGTCTCGTTCCCGTCAATAACAACTTGTCATTTCTCTCCATCATTTCATCATGTATTACAAAAATTTATGCAAAAATTTATGATATTTTATATTTAGAAATTGTATATCAAAAAGACTATTATATATTTAAAATTAAACCAATATTTAAAATCAAAAAGACTATTATATATTTAGAAATTGTGTATCAAAAAGACTATGATAGAAAGGATTTGATAAGATAAGTTATCATATCTCATTTTTATCCATTGTTTAATGAGCTAAAATGTTAAGATTAAGATACTGAACAGAGTTTTGTAATGGAAATATACGTAATATTGGAATATCTCAACGGCAATTTCGAGCTTGCCGGCAACTCCAGAAGAATCACAATGAGGGAGAAGAGATAGTTTGTTACAACAAATTAGCATGAAAAACTCCCTGTGGTCCCTACCATAATATCTAGCAACAGACTACCTATTTTAAAGAAACTATACGTTTGGGCCTAATGCACCATACGTTTTATTACTGGTCCACTCCTACTAATACTTCTGGCCCACTCCTACTAATACGGCCCAACTCCTCTTAATGCACTTGGACCCAGTCTTAGCCCAAACCATTTGATCAACTGGTACCACTTCAGCCACTTGTCATCATCACATACTCTCTAAGCCACTGAGGTGTCTTCCTTTCCCTCTTCTCTCTCAACCGCAGGACACGTTCGTCCTTATCATCTTCACCTTGCTTTCCATCCTGTGGCTGGCTCGTTGGCTGCCCCTCCATAACAATGGGTGGGTTCCTATCATTTCCCTTTCCCCTTGAAGACGCGAGCTTGTCCTCAAGATCGAAACTTGGAAAAGCTTGCTCAAACTCGGTGTAGGAGACCCAAGTTGCATCTTCTAATGGTAAGCCTTCCCACTGCACTAATAGTTTTAAAGTTTCCTCATTTCCATGTTGCAATACCATGGTTCGAAGTACAGCTACTGGTTTCGTGATGGGATGATTGTCCCAACTTGCAGGTGGTAAGGGAGTTAAGTGAAAGGCTGGGTTTTGACGATAGAGCTTGAGGATGGACACATGGAACACCGGATGTATCCTCGATTCGGCTGGTAGATCCAATTTGTAGGCCACTGGTCCAACACATTCGGTGACGGTGAAGGGCCCATAGAAATGCCGGCGGAGCTTGGAGAACGTTTGATTACGGACCGAGCGCTGACGGTACGGTTGCAATTTAACCAGTACCTGGTTACCTACATCGAATTGCACATCTCTCCTTTTCTTATCTTCTTGGATCTTCATCCTTTGTCTGGTTCTGTGTAGGGTTTCTCGAAGTTGCCTGATCATAGCATCTCGATGAGCTAATAACACATCAACAGCCTCGATTTGTGATGTAGTCTCTTCGTACGGTGGAATACTAGGGGGTTGCCTGCCATACACAATCTGAAAGGGAGAAGTCCCAATCGAAGAATGATATGTTGAGTTGTATGAAAACTCCGCCCAAGGTAAGTAATGCACCCACTGTTTTGAGGATTCCATGGTGTAGCAACGTAAATACTGCTCCAGCCCTCTGTTTGTAACTTTAGTTTGTCCGTCTATTTCAGGGTGATTAGCTGTGCTGTAGCATAATTTCGTGCCACTCAACCGAGCTAACTCACCCCAAAATTTGCTCATGAAGATGCTATCTCTATCTGATACAATTGAGCGAGGAATCCCATGTAATCGGCAAATGTTATCAACGAACACTGATGCAACTTTTGTGGCTGTGAAGTTTGGGGGTAATGCGATGAAATGAGCGTATTTGGACAGACGATCTACAACCACTAGGATGACTGTTTTTCCTTTTGAGATGGAAAGTCCAATGATGAAATCCATAGACAAATCTTCCCAGATTGCAAGCGGTATTGACAGAGGTTGAAGTAGCCCCGCCGGTGACAGTGGTTGATATTTGGTCACCTGACAAATCGGACAGGTCCTCACAAACTCTTGGACATCTTTTTTAAGTTGGGCCAATAGTATGTAGGAAGTATCCTCTGTAATGTTTTCTTCACTCCTCCATGGCCACCTATTAATGAAGAGTGGAATTCATGCAGGATTACAGTGCGTAGCTCTGAATCCGAAGCAAGGGTGATCCTTCCTTTAAAGAGAATGAGTCCATCCCTTAAGCTGTAATGTTCATACCCTGCTATGTTGTGAGTAATTTTCTCTTTCAATTGAATCAACTCTGCCAATTTCTGAACTTCTTTTTTTAATTGGGCAATCAGGTTGTGGTTCACTGTGGTAAGCACCATAGTACAAGCTGTGCTGTTGTCTTCTGCTGGTTCGGTCTCTGACTTTCGAGATAGTGCATCCGCCACTTTGTTCACTGACCCAGGGAAGTATTCTATAGTGTAGTTAAAACCCAATAGCTTGACCAGAAAACGTTGTTGCTCAGGGGTCTGGATAACCTGCCCCATCATGTCCCGAAGGCTTTTCTGATCCGTTCTAATAGTGAAAGGCCCTCCCAGTAAATACTGTCGCCATTTAGCCACACCTTCAGTGATGGCGAACATCTCTCTAACATAGGTTGAAGCTTGTTGCATTTTCGGATTGAGTTTCTTGCTGAAATATGCCATCGGTCTATTCTCCTGACTTAATACTGCTCCGACCCCAACTCCTGAAGCATATGTAGTCAATACAAACCTCTTAGTGAAGTCTGGTAGAGCTAATATAGGTGGTCTAGATAGTGCTTCTTTCAGTTCTGCCATAGCTTGTTCAGCCTTATCATTCCAGATAAAGGCACCTTTATGTAATAAGGCAGTCAATGGGGCTGCTATTTGGGAGAAACCGCGAACAAACTTGCGGTAATATCCAGCCAATCCAAGAAATCCACGTAGCTATTTCAAATTAGAAGGTTTACCCCAATCTTGGATAGCTTGAATCTTGCCCACATCCGGTCTCACTCCTTGGGCATCAACTATGTGGATTAAGTACTCCACCTCCCCTTGTCCGAAAGCACACTTTGATCTTTTGGCATACAATTGATTTTCTCTGAGGCATTCCATAACCTTCCTCAGGTGAACCACATGCTCCGAAATTGACTTACTGTATATTAGTATGTCATCAAAGAATACTATCACAAACTTACGCAAAAATTCCTTTAGGATTGAGTTCATAATACCTTGAAAAGTTGTCGAGGCATTGGTGAGCCCAAAAGGCATCACTACAAACTCATAGTGCCCTTGATGAGTCCTGAATGCAGTTTTATAAATGTCTTCAGGAGCCATCCTAATTTGGTGGTATCCTGAGCGCAAATCCATCTTAGAAAAAATGACCGAGCCGGTTAATTCATCTAACATCTCATCCACTGTAGGAATTGGAAACCGGTTTGGTATGGTGACTTGATTTAGAGCTCTGTAATCAACACAGAATCTCCAAGTTCCATTCTTCTTCTTGACCAATAGGGCTAGTGATGAAAAAGGACTCAAGCTTGGTCTGATGACACCAGTATCTAACATCTCCTTGACCATCTTCTCAATTTCTGTTTTTTGAAAGTATGGGTATCTATACGGCCTAACGTTGACTGCTTTGGTTTCAGGTTCAAGGTGGATTCGGTGGTCCTCTAACCTTCTGGGTGGTAGCTATATAGGAGTGGCAAATAGGTCCTCATACTCTTGTAACACTGGTTGTATCAAGGAATGGCAGCTGTCTTCCTTAAGTGGTTCCTGCGAACAATGATGGTCAATGGTTTGCATCTGAAAATAAGTAGCTACAGCATTAGAGTTGGTAAGTCTACGGAGTTGATGGAGCTCTATTGGTTCGACTTGCAGACGGCTCTCCCCTTGCAGCTCAACCTTCCCTTTCAAACTTAAGTACTAATTGTTTGTAATTAGTAGTCACATCCCCAAACTCAGACAACCATTGAACCCCTAATACAATCTCGACCCCTTGGATAGGAAGAACAAACAGGTCTGTAAGGAAATTATTTCCCTGTAATTCCAACTTCACTTCTTGACACACCCCCTTGCACCCCAAACTGGCCCCATTACCCACTAACACCTTAAACTGATTAATAGGTCTCACCTCCAACCCGAGAAACTTGACCAGCCTCTTGTAACAGCCCGTGTTAACCCGGATTGTTAACACACTATCGTATTAAGCCACGCTTAATTAAAATGCGGAATAACTTTTTCTTTAATTCAATTATGACGTCATTAACTTAACCAACTTGATTACTTAATCATTCTCATAAAAATACTGCTTGTATGTAAATTGCAAGACAACTAATTGAATACCTCGTACATAAATATAAGGTGAGTATCTAAAACCACAAGACTACAACACATAGCCTGGGTCAAAATCCTGATACTTTAATTACAACTTAAAATACAAAGACAATAGCACAACCATGTGGCATGGACAAACCCCATGCTCACCAAATAAGGCAACAATGCCCACAAACAGTCTCAACATAATAATATAAATAAAGCAGGAACATAACATAACGGCAGTCAATCCAGCAGAACAGCATATCAATATCAACTCAGCTCTGGCCTCCTGCCACCTGAGCCCTCAACATTACCTGATCCTGAAATAAGCGTCCCCAAACGTGGGGTGAGATCTCTAACAAGAAATCTCAGTAAGACAAGGGGTCCTCAAGGAGTCTCCACCCCAAGCTCACTTACATGTGTAATATAAGTTCTAAAAACAGTATTACAGTATAAGTTCTAAAATCATGCGATGCAGCAATTAATCATGTCATGTGTGCTTTCAAATCTACTGGCCAGAGAAATGTAGGAATACGTCTATGCCTACATGAGTACATGGATACTACCTGCACCTCACCCACATGCTTCTCCATCTTGTATGTACTACATACTCAGGATTGCCGTCTAGGTGGACACCACATGCATATCATAAATGCTCATTACATATAAACAGCTCAACAGCATTTCCAAAATAATCAAAGCATGTAACACAGCATGCATAAACCCATCCCCATGGGACATGGTGGAACATCAAAATGGCTAAACCGAGGACACGAAAGCTTACCTTGCAAGCTAGCTATCCAAGCCAAGAGTCCAACCACTCACTAGTCCACAAACAGCAGTATCACAATCTGATATGGACCATTAACAAGTCAATATTAATGCATCACAAGCATACAACTTAGAGACTACGCCTTTCCTTTACGTTTTACGTCTCAAGGCTTCCAACAAAGCCATAAGCCCTTAATCATATGATTCTGACTTAGTCCATTAATTACAGAAGTTCAACTTCCTTAAACTAGGGTCCACACACACCCAATAGCTTACTGTTCATACAGTACAGCTACTGTCTGCGCAGAACCCAGGATATCCGGATATCAGAAGGGGCATATCCGGATATTCCATATCCGGATATCACACTGGACATATCTGGATATGTCATATCCGGATACCCAGATCCCATATCCGGATATCAATATCCGGATACCATATCCGGATACTGATATCCGGATATCTGTTCGACAAATATCCGGATATCTCACGACAGAATGCAGTTTCTGCATTTCGTGAATATCCATCCCAAAGGTCCAACTTTTAATACATGTACACGTTAAAGCATGCATCTTTAAGCATATACAAGTTCATTTAGGTGTTGGTTACTTCATTTTAACTTTTTACATGTCAAGACACCAACTTTAAGCATCATAAACTCATGATCATGGTGAGGTAACTTACCAAAGTTCAAAACAGAGGCAAGTTGTGCTCTTGGAGCCCTCTCAAGACACTTCAAACTCAGCCTAAGTATGAGCACGAAAATGGCACTTCAAGGTGGGTTCTTGCACCACAAGAAGGCACTTTGAAGCTTACAATGACTACCACACAGTAGCCATTACTAAAGCTCCAAACTCATGCTCACTAACTACCCCTCAACTCAGAATGATGGCCACAATGCAGCCCCAAGGTTAACTCTCACCTTCACAAATGTTTAAACAAGCATGAAAGGTGATAACTTGGCTAAAGAATGAAGAAGGAAGAAGAAGAAGAAGAAGAAGAAGAAGAAGAAGAAGAAGAGAAGGGTGGCAGCAGCAGCCACTATTCACGTAGGAAATGTATGGCCTAGGGTTTTGTGCCCACTAATGGGTCTATTTATAGGCCCAAGCTACTAACCGCGCAGTATTAGCCTTAATAGCAAAGTAAAAGATATTGATCCCAAACTTTGGAATCTAGACCTACACATTCTTCTAAGATTTGTCATATTTTTATTTTATTTTTCGGAGCACCTTTCCGGTACGCGCTTTTCCATAGCCAGTATCAGTTCTGGCATCAGATCATTTTGACTTGAAACTTGTTTTACAAGTCCTACATAATATTCTAGTAATTATCATGCATTCGTTATAATTTTCCGGGATACTTTTCCGGTACGCATTTATACCGAGTAGCAGAACCGGTATCTGCGCTTTTCTTCCGAAAAGTGACTTTCAGCATTTTTACTCACTCAATATAATTATCTAAGCCCTTTAATAATTATTAGGGTCAATTATGGAATTATTTCCTAATTATCATAATTAATTCACTAATTACCTTAATTAGCGGTGCGGGTTCTTACATTCACCCCACCTTTTTAAGGATTTTGTCCTCAAAATCAGAAACATACTTGTCTCGAAGTCGGGATACTGTCGGAGAAGCTCATCCTCTCGCTCCCAGGTACACTCCTCAGGAGTTCTTCCTGACCATTGCACTTTGACCATCGGAATGATCTTGCTCCTCAACTGCTTCTCGCCACGATCGAGAATCTTGAGTGGTCCGACGGGAGTCTTTAGGTTCTCCCGAACCTCCACGTCATCCGGCTGCACCACGTGCGAAGGATCTGCTATGTACTTCCGAAGCTGAGACACGTGAAACACGTCGTGGATGTTGGCTAGGTTCTGGTAGGGCCCAATGAATCGCGGGCTCAACTTCCTCACGCCGAGTGCCCGTCCAACACCGGTGACAGGTGAAAGTTTCACAAACACGTGCTCACCCTCACTGAACTCCAGTGGTCGATGCTTGACATCATAGTAGCTTTTCTGGCGATTCTGCGCCTGCTTCAACTTTTCCCTGATCATCTGGATCTGAAGGGTAGTATCTTGGACAAAGTCCAAGCCGAACAGCTCTTTATCTCCAACCTCAGACCAGCAGGTAGGAGTCCGACACCTCCTACCATACAGCGCCTCGTAGGGTGCCATGCCCAGACTAGCATGAAAACTGTTGTTGTATGAGAATTCAACCAACGGAAGGTACCTATCCCATGCAGAACCCTGCTCCAACGTGCAAGCTCTCAACATGTCCTCCAATGTCTGGATGGTCCGCTCAGTCTGTCCGTCAGTCTGAGGGTGATAGGCGGTACTCAATCTCAACTGCGTACCAAAAGCCTCCTGCAGCGCCTCCCAGAACCGAGATGTGAACTTCGGGTCCCTATCACTGATGATACTCTCGGGCACCCCGTGAAGCCTCACAATCTCGCGGACATAAAGCTTGGCCAACTGCTCTGTAGTGAAGCTCACCTTCACTGGAAGAAAATGGGCAGACTTGGTCAATCTGTCCACTATGACCCAGATAGAGTCACAACCAGCCTGAGTTTTAGGCAATCCCACCACGAAGTCCATGGAAATACTCTCCCACTTCCACTGTGGAATCTTAAGAGGTTGAAGTTTACCAGACGGTTTCTGGTGCTCGATCTTCACTTTCTGACAAATCAAACACTTGGACACGTAAACCGCTATGTCCTTTTTCATGCCCGGCCACCAAAAATTCCTTTTTAAGTCCTGGTACATTTTCGTAGCACCAGGGTGGATAGTGAACCGGCCCTTATGAGCCTCTGTCATAACCTCTTCGGTTAATGACCCTCGAGGAATAACAATCCTCTTCTGGAACAGCAGCAATCCGTCATCGTTCCAAGACACACCGTCCTGGTTCTTCACATAATCGAGGCATTCTCTTTGCACTTGCGCCTCTTTGATCTTTTCCATCAGCTCATTAATCACCTCTGCTGTCTCCATTTCGAGCAGTGCGCCCCCAAACAAGGAGTTCACTCTCAAGTCTCTGAACTTCTCGATCATCTCGTAGTCGTTCATCATTAAGCTGGATAAGCTCACGGATTTCCGACTCAAAGCATCGGCTACCACATTGGCCTTGCCAGGGTGATACCTCAACTCAAAGTCGTAGTCCTTCAAGAACTCCATCCATCTTCGTTGTCTCATGTTCAACTCCTTCTGGTCAAACAGATACTTCAGGCTCTTGTGATCACTGAATACGGCAAACTTCATGCCAAACAGGTAATGCCTCCAAATCTTGAAAGCAAAAACAATAGCTGCCAACTCCAAGTCGTGAGTCGGGTAGTTCTCCTCATGAGGTTTCAACTGTCTCGAAGCGTAAGCAACCGCTTTACCTTTCTGCATCAGCACACAGCCAAGTCCTTTACCAGAGGCATCGCAGTATAACTCGAATTGCTCCGCAGGATCAGGAAGGACTAACACTGGAGCAGTAGTCAATCTTTCCTTCAACTCCTGGAAACATTCGTCACACTCATGTGTCCACACGAATGGAGTCTCCTTTCGGGTAAGGCGAGTCATCGGTAGCACCATCTTGGAGAATCCTTCTATGAACCCCCTATAGTAGCCTGCCAAACCCAAGAAGCTTCTCACTTCTGTAACCGTCTTGGGCCTCTCCCAGTCCATCACGGCCTCAATCTTGTTAGGATCAACTGCAACTCCATTAGCAGAAATCACATGACCCAGAAATTTAACCGCCTTGAGCCAAAACTCGCATTTCGACGGCTTAGCATAGAGCTTTTTCTCTTTCAGCACTTGCAACACGATCTTCAAGTGCTCAGTATGCTCCTCCTCCGTCTTGGAGTAGATCAAGATGTCGTCAATGAAGACGATCACAAACTGATCCAGGTACGGCTGGAAGATTTTGTTCATGTAGTCCATAAACACTGCGGGTGCATTGGTGAGTCCAAACGGGATTACCAAGTACTCGTAGTGCCCGTACCTCGAGCGAAACGCTGTCTTTGGGACATCCTCCGGCTTAACCCGTATCTGATGATAACCCGACCGGAGATCAATCTTGGAATACACACAAGCACCTCTGAGCTGATCCAGCAAATCATCAATGCGTGGAAGAGGGTACTTGTTCTTGATTGTCACCTTGTTCAATTGTCTGTAGTCGGTGCACAACCGCATGGTCCCATCCTTCTTTTTCACAAAAATGACCGGTGCTCCCCAGGGAGACACACTCGGCCGAATAAAGTCTTTCGCTGAAAGCTCCTCAATGTGCTTCTTCAGCTCCGCCAACTCTGGTGGCGACATCCGGTATGGAGCCAACGATATAGGCCCCACACCAGGCAATAAGTCGATGGAGAACTCTATCTCCCTCTGTGGTGGAAACTCAGGAATCTCCTCAGGAAACACCTCGAGGAATTCCTTCACCACAGGAATGCCAGTGAGATCCTCCTGTGTCCCACTCACCAAACCTCCCAACATGACATAGCCAAATGCCCCTGCTCTCAAGGCCCTCCTCGCCTGCAGGACTGAAATGAACGGTGAGGAACTGGCTGTGGACCCACCCGGAGACATCACCACTTTCTTGGCACAGCAATCAATCATTGCACAGTTTCTGGACAACCAATCCATGCCCAAAATAATCTGAAGGTTGGCCATCGGTAATCCTATCAGATCTACCGAGAAATCACGGCCATCCCACTGAAACGCTACATCGCGATGAACAGTGGAGGTCAAACATTTTTCTCCGGTGGCGGTGGTCACCCGCATCGGTGGAGAAAGCACATCACTGGGCAACTCAAGCCCCACAGCAATAGGGGTAGCAACAAAAGAGTGTGTTGCCCCGAAATCAAACAACACATCAATAGCTGATCCACCAATGGTAACAGTACCTCTGACCAGGTTCGGAGCTCTGTCCGACTGCTGACGATCAAGTGTGTAGACTCGTCCGGTGGTAGGTGGCACGGCTGGTGCCCCAGTAGGTACCATCTGCAACGGCACAGCCTGCACTGCAGCAACTCTCGCCGACGGGCAAACTCTGGAGTAGTGGCCTTCCTTGCCACACTGGAAGCAAATCAACTGACCGGTAGAACACGGCCCAAAGTGCGATTTCCCGCATCCAGAGCATCTGGGAGCAGGAGGTCTAGCGGTGTTCCCCGGAGCAGCAGTCTTTCTGAACTGATTTGGCGCTTGCTTAGCCGCCAACGGTGGTTTGCCCTTGCCCTTGTTGGCAAAATTCTTGTTCTTCCAGGGAGTAGAACCACCAGCGCTCTGCGGCACCTCAACCTTGGCCCTCTTGGCCTGACTCGCCCGGCAGTAGTCCTCGATGTCGCGGCACTGCTGCACCAACGCTCCGAAGTCTCTCGAAGCAGAACCGGCGAGATGTCCAGCAATATCCTCATTAAGTCCCCTCCGGAACTTGGCCGCCAGAAAAACGGGAGTCGGTCTCGCCATGCGGAAATGAGAGAACTTGACCAGTTCATTAAACTTGGCCAGGTACTCGTCGACAGACAACGAGCCCTGCACCAATCGGTCAAACTCTCCCTGCTTCCTCTCCTGAGAGTCGTAAGGAAAGTACTGGCCCAAGAAGCTCTCCTCGAAGAATGGCCACGTCATCACATGGCCCTGCATCTCGTAGACCTGAGATAGGTTGGTCCACCACTCATGGGCCTCGCCCTCCAGCATGTACGTGGCGAACAGCAGCTTCTGCGGATCGGTGCACTGCATGATCCGGAAAATCTTGTCCAGCGCCTGTAGCCATCTGGCAGCAGCAATGGGATCATACGATCCGTCGAAGGTAGGTGGCT
This sequence comes from Gastrolobium villosum, assembly GCA_032173675.1. Classification (NCBI taxonomy): domain Eukaryota; kingdom Viridiplantae; phylum Streptophyta; class Magnoliopsida; order Fabales; family Fabaceae; genus Gastrolobium; species Gastrolobium villosum. The sequence goes on along the minus strand of JAVKPL010012631.1, from coordinate 22,998 downwards.
TATGCTTGCGGAACGCATTCAGCCGGCGATCGATCTCGTCACGATCCTCAGCAAGTACGGGGATAGTCTGCATAGCCCCCGTCAAGTGACTACCCTCGCCCATCTGGCTCTGGGTGTCCTCCTGTTGACTAGGCGGAGGTGGAGGCGGTGGCGGCGGTGGAGGTGGTGGAGGACCCTGGCCCGCAGCGGGACCAGCCCTCAACTCCTCCAACATGACCCTCATCATAGTCATGTTGGCCATCCGGTTCTCCTCCAGAACCTCTGCCGTGGTTTGCCGGTTCGCATCTCGAATTGCGTCCAGCATCGCCCGGTTCGCCAGCCTCGTGGCTTCCTGGTCGGCTAGTCGGGCCGCCTGCATCTCAGCCAATGCAGCCAGGACAGGATCCGTCTGATCCTCGCTCGTACTTGTGTTCCTCCTTGGTGGCACCATGACTCTGCACAAGTTACACAAAGAATGAGTTGATCAGACCCACGCCATGTGGTCACATATGCATCATCGTAACACACACCAGTTAGAGAGAACACAAAGTGGACACGCAACGACTCATCCTAAGTTATTGCAATACATACAGGCTTTTCCCTAGAAAGTGCTCTGATACCATAAAATGTAACAGCCCGTGTTAACCCGGATTGTTAACACACTATCGTATTAAGCCACGCTTAATTAAAATGCGGAATAACTTTTTCTTTAATTCAATTATGACATCATTAACTTAACCAACTTGATTACTTAATCATTCTCATAAAAATACTGCTTGTATGTAAATTGCAAGACAACTAATTGAATACCTCGTACATAAATATAAGGTGAGTATCTAAAACCACAAGACTACAACACATAGCCTGGGACAAAATCCTGATACTTTAATTACAACTTAAAATACAAAGACAATAGCACAACCATGTGGCATGGACAAACCCCATGCTCACCAAATAAGGCAACAATGCCCACAAACAGTCTCAACATAATAATATAAATAAAGCAGGAACATAACATAACGGCAGTCAATCCAGCAGAACAACATATCAATATCAACTCAGCTCTGGCCTCCTGCCACCTGAGCCCTCAACATTACCTGATCCTGAAATAAGTGTCCCCAAACGTGGGGTGAGATCTCTAACAAGAAATCTCAGTAAGACAAGGGGTCCTCAAGGAGTCTCCACCCCAAGCTCACTTACATGTGTAATATAAGTTCTAAAAACAGTATTACAGTATAAGTTCTAAAATCATGCGATGCAGCAATTAATCATGTCATGTGTGCTTTCAAATCTACTGGCCAGAGAAATGTAGGAATACGTCTATGCCTACATGAGTACATGGATACTACCTGCATCTCACCCACATGCTTCTCCATCTTGTATGTACTACATACTCAGGATTGCCGTCTAGGTGGACACCACATGCATATCATAAATGCTCATTACATATAAACAGCTCAACAGCATTTCCAAAATAATCAAAGCATGTAACACAACATGCATAAATCCATCCCCATGGGACATGGTGGAACATCAAGATGGCTAAACCGAGGACACGAAAGCTTACCTTGCAAGCTAGCTATCCAATCCAAGAGTCCAACCACTCACTAGTCCACAAACAGCAGTATCACAATCTGATATGGACCATTAACAAGTCAATATTAATGCATCACAAGCATACAACTTAGAGACTACGCCTTTCCTTTACGTTTTACGTCTCAAGGCTTCCAACAAAGCCATAAGCCCTTAATCATATGATTCTGACTTAGTCCATTAATTACAGAAGTTCAACTTCCTTAAACTAGGGTCCACACACACCCAATAGCTTACTGTTCATACAGTACAGCTACTGTCTGCGCAGAACCCAGGATATCCGGATATCAGAAGGGGCATATCCGGATATTCCATATCCGGATATCACACTGGACATATCCGGATATGTCATATCCGGATACCCAGATCCCATGTCCGGATATCAATATCCGGATACCATATCCGGATACTGATATCCGGATATCTGTTCGACAAATATCCGGATATCTCACGACAGAATGCAGTTTCTGCATTTCGTGAATATTCATCCCAAAGGTCCAACTTTTAATACATGTACACGTTAAAGCATGCATCTTTAAGCATATACAAGTTCATTTAGGTGTTGGTTACTTCATTTTAACTTTTTACATGTCAAGACACCAACTTTAAGCATCATAAACTCATGATCATGGTGAGGTAACTTACCAAAGTTCAAAACAGAGGCAAGTTGTGCTCTTGGAGCCCTCTCAAGACACTTCAAACTCAGCCTAAGTATGAGCACGAAAATGGCACTTCAAGGTGGGTTCTTGCACCACAAGAAGGCACTTTGAAGCTTACAATGACTACCACACAGTAGCCATTACTAAAGCTCCAAACTCATGCTCACTAACTACCCCTCAACTCAGAATGATGGCCACAATGCAGCCCCAAGGTTAACTCTCACCTTCACAAATGTTTAAACAAGCATGAAAGGTGATAACTTAGCTAAAGAATGAAGAAGGAAGAAGAAGAAGAAGAAGAAGAAGAAGAAGAAGAAGGAGAAGGGTGGCAGCAGCAGCCACTATTCACGTAGGAAATGTATGGCCTAGGGTTTTGTGCCCACTAATGGGTCTATTTATAGGCCCAAGCCACTAACCGCGCAGTATTAGCCTTAATAGCAAAGTAAAAGATATTGATCCCAAACTTTGGAATCTAGACCTACGCATTTTTCTAAGATTTGTCATATTTTTATTTTATTTTTCAGAGCACCTTTCCGGTACGCGCTTTTCCATAGCCAGTATCAGTTCTGGCATCAGATTACGTCATTTTGACTTGAAACTTGTTTTACAAGTCCTACATAATATTCTAGTAATTATCATGCATTCGTTATAATTTTCCGGGATACTTTTCCGGTACGCATTTATACCGAGTAGCAGAACCGGTATCTGCGCTTTTCTTCCGAAAAGCGACTTTCAGCATTTTTACTCACTCAATATAATTATCTAAGCCCTTTAATAATTATTAGGGTCAATTATGGAATTATTTCCTAATTATCATAATTAATTCGCTAATTACCTTAATTAGCGGTGCGGGTTCTTACACCTCTCCTGAACAAAGTTTTGAGTGGACCCACCATCCACCAAGACTTGAACCAGTTTCTTGTTGATAAACCCCTTCAGCCGCAAGGTGCTAGAAGAGTATTGTCCGTCCATGGCGTGCAAACTAATGCAAGGTATTTCCTCCTTACCCCCAATGGTCTCATTGGTAGTTTCAAACACTTCCTCCTTCTCCTCCTCTTCATATTCATGCATCAACAGCAAATACATTTTTCCTTGACTTACATGATTCCTATTAAATTTTTCATCACAGTAATAACAAAGCCCTTTTTTTCTCTTTTCTCCATCATTTCTGCAGCTGACAAGCGCTTAATTGGTACCATATCCTTTGAGGTTCCCGTGTTGTTGATCACCCCTTTGTTTGGAGTTGGCAGTAACCCTGGCTGCTGGCGAACCGTGTGGTTGCTGGTGAAATTTTTTTGGAACCCGATTCTGGCTGGCATTCTATCATTCATCTTATCCTCCACTACTTTAGCCAATTCAATGGCATTCTGTAATGACTCTGGCAAGTGCATTCGAACTTCTTTCTGAATTTCGGATTTGAGGCCGTTCTCAAAATAACTTTGCAAGGTAATGTCATCAACCTTATGATTTGGTTAGACAGTTGTTCAAACTCCTTATGATCGTTGGCTACTGTGGTATGTTGTGTCAATCTACCCAATTCTCCCCTGAGATCTCTGTATTTAGAGGGGCCAAACCGTGAGCGGAGTGCTACCACAAAGGCGTCCCAAGTGGTCAGTCTCTGACTCCTTTCCATCCAATGAAACCAGTCCTCAGCTGACCCATCCATCTGAAAGGACGTCAGTGTAAGCTTGTCTCCATCATTCAGGTTGTGAAACCCATAAAATTGCTGAATCTTGTGGATCCATGGATCTGGATTCCCTCCTGCAAACCTCGGCACCGTAAACTTGACTGATTTGTACGCGTCCTTTCCAAAGAAGGTACTCAATCCTGATTCATTGCTGCTTTCTCCTTTCATTTCTGCTTTATGTTTTTGGTTCTGATCTAACTTGGCTTCCATTAGGGTCAATTTCAGATTCATGTTCTGGAGCAGATCTCCAAGGGCACCAAATTGCTCATCGTGACGATTAAGCTTAGAGATGCATTCTTCTAGCATGTTAGCCTTCATTGTGGAACGAGTTCCTTCCGTCGTTTCTTGAGGAAGTTTCTCTCAATGAAAAGAGCACCAAATGTTAAGATTAAAATACTGAACAGAGTTTTGTAATGGAAATATACGTAATATTGGAATATCTCAACGACAATTTTGAGCTTGCCGGCAACTCCAGAAGAATCACAATGAGGGAGAAGAGATAGTTTGTTACAACAAATTAGCATGAAAAACTCCCTGTGGTCCCTACCATGATATATAGCAACAGAATACCTATTTTAAAGAAACTATATGTTTGGGCCTAATGCACCATACGTTTTATTACTGGCTCACTCCTAATAATACTTCTGGCCCACTCCTACTAATACGGCCCAACTCCTCTTAATGCAAGCCATTTGATCATCTGATACCACTTCAGCCACTTGTCATCATCACATACTCTCTAAGCCATTGAGGTGTCTTCCTTTCCCTCTTCTCTCTCAACCGCGGGACACGTTCGTCCTTATCATCTTCACCTTGCTCTCCATCCTGTGGCTGGCTCGTTGGCTGCCCCTCCATAACTATGGGTGGGTTCCTATCATAAAAGCATACGAAAAGCTTAGTGTTATAAATTCTCGTAAAGGAAGACTTCAGTTTTGCTCACCTCCTTAAGCTTCAATGAGAACATCATAGTTATCTCTAGCCAATATTGAATGCTAGAAAAAAAATTCATTAACTTTTATCGAGTCATAAATCTCTAACTTTATCCAAATATTGCATAAAATGTGTTCAGCATGATTAATAATAATTTCTATCCATAAAATAAATTAGCTTGAGTTATAATCCAAATTGAATTATTTTCTGTTGTATTTGAATGTGAATTATTATTTTGGTATTATTGTTATTCAAATTGTTTTTCACGTTTTACATACATAAATATTAACAATAAATTTAAATTTATTTTGATGAATTTTATAAGTTAATTTATGTATTTTAATATATCTTATTTAATATTGTGAATTTTAGAAAAGAATTTAAGTTTCAAATAGAAATTATATATATATAGAGGCAGGATCATTTTATACCAATGTCAAATTTAAAATTTGACAGTGATATTAAAAAATCATTCCTTATATACACGTACGTGTAAGAATTTATGTTATCATTTCAACATAACAATTAAAAAAAAAAGTCAATTGGACCAGAGTACAATCAATAGGACACACTCCCGAAAGATTCTAGTGCATTTGGCGAGTAAGACTCCTTCGAGCATCAAATTCCAATTTTCGAGGCAATTTTGATAAATAAAGGAATAATTTTATATATCGGACATGCTCTTTTGCATAAAAGTCATTTGAGCGTAAAATTTTGACAATGTATAAGTTGACTTATTTTTAAAATTTAGCTTTTATTTAAAGAAATTGTACATAGCCAGATATTATATCAAAAACAAAATTTTCTTAAAGTTTAAATGGATAGATGAAGGTAAATAATATTTTTATATTTAACATAATTTTGTAGGGACATAATCATTTTATATCCTAATAAATTATACTTTCAGGGTTTGATTTAATTTATATTTAACTATTCAAAATTATTAATTACGAAAATCATTAAATACAAATGAATCAGTGATAATATATATATGGTAAAATTATTTCTGCAGCCGTTTTACGTATAGCAACGAAAGGTGTATGGTTATAATTTTTCGCATTTAATGCTTTCATCCTTTGTATTGTTATGATTTCCTATATTTAATGCTTTCAAGTATATATGTGGCAAATATTTGATTGTTGCACGTATAGCAGCTGCAGAAATGTAAACCCCAATATATATATATATATATGTGTGTGTGTAGGGGTGTCAATATATGTTTTGACACGCGGGTCCACCCGTGACACGACACGAAAATTCGTGTTCGGATTGTCCCGTAGAAAAATTCGAGTCGGGTTCGTGTTGGAAAAAATGACTTGTAAAAAGTTCATGTTGATTTATTTGTGTTTGTGTTAACCCGTATTTTTTTAATTTATTAATTATTTTTTTAATTATTTTAATTTCAATCAATTTTCTTTCAAAAAAGTTTTGTCAATTACTGTTTTGACCCCTATTTTGCATGTTATTCGTGTCGTGTCAACCCGCAAAAAATTCGAGTCGTGTTAGTGTTAAAGATTTTAACACGAATAAAAATTTGTGTCGTGTTCGTGTTGAATTGATGTATTCATGTCGTGTAAAATTCGTGTCGTGTCAACCCGTTTTAACATCCCCTATGTGTGTGTGGGTGGGTGTAAATTTTTATGGAAAAATATTTGTTCTTTTAAAGGATATAATTTTATGTCATTTTAGATTTTAACAGTTAATTTCCGTTGATTAAGGTTTTATTGTGAATTAATTATTAATTAATAAATTTGATCCAATAAATCCTAACCGTTGATTGTCGGAAATCAACGATTAAGGTCTAAAATGACACAAAGTTATATCCTTTAAAAAAGTAAATATTTTTCCAACTTTTATTATTACACCGAAATAAATCAGGTTATGTTGTCATGATTTTATATTTATTGGGTGTCTGGAATTCATCCCGGAGTTTGACTACACCCATATATGTTTTTATAGGGGAAATGTTATACTTACTATTTTTTTTTTACTACTAAATTTTAATCGTTGATTTCCGTCAATCTAACAGTTATAATTTATTGAAAATTAATGATTAATTAATAAATGTGATCTAATAAAATATAACCGTTAGATTGAGAGAAATCTATAGTTAAAATTTGATAGTAAGAAATAGTACGAAAAAAAGATAATAAGTATAACATTTTCCATTTATAAGGGCATAAATAATTCTACTTAACTTTTTCTTTTATTTATAGTTGTCTATTATTCTTCGATACTATTATGTTAGAATCTCAATTACCTTTATTATTATTTTCTTCTATTAAAATCTTTACTTTACGGTATTGAAAAGTGGTAAGAAAAATAAATTAAAAAAGATAGATGGAATACCGGTTTCTATAGATTCCTTCTTGGGCAAACCAAGTTTGTTTTTTAAGGAGGGCCCGATCGATCAAACAAACTTCTAATAAATAACATGGCGACATGCCTCGAGGCAAGGGAGCCGATCTATATTTACCCACAGAACCAATTACAATCTATTCATTCAAAAAAAAAAAAAACACTTTATCGCATGGATACTGAAGAATGATAAATAATTCATAAATTTATTATTTAATTAATCTCGAATCAAGTTTATACTTTATAGTATAATAATGGCTTTCACGTGGTTACTTTGGTACCATCATTTGCACGCTTATCTCAGAAAAATTGTTACGTTAACAAATTTTCGGAGAAATATTACAAATAATTTGTGTGTAGAATATTTGTGAATCAGCTTTGTAGGTTTATTATAGATACTTCAAAATGATTTAATGTAAAAAATTAAATAAATTATTATATATATTGTTAATTTTATTTTTTTAATAGATATCAATGAGTATCTGAAATCTTAACTAGTCCAATTAATTCGGTTTGGAATTTGAATATCTCCATCTTCCGCAAGAGTTACAATTTTCAAAAATCAGACCGAGCAAATTAAATCTTAAGTTTAATTGGGATACCACTTAACCAATAATATTTAAATATATAGCGTTAATAATGCACTTGCCCTTAAATTTTCTTTTCGGTCAAACTAAAAATGTAATCTTTAAGAGTCTAAAAATTGCATTTGAAAGCAATAATAATTAGGTCTTCATCAACCGATCCAAACTAATTCAAATTACAACGATCGAATCGAAAAATCCATAACCAAATTAATCGAAAATTGAAAACCAAAAAATCAAAAATTGAAAAAAAAATCCCACATATTTTGATTCAATCCAAATTGACCCAATGTATTATGTATTTATTATTTCGAAAGATTGTGACTTGAAATCTTGGAGGTTATTGATAGCAACTATCTTGTTTTAGTTTCTTTTATCCAAAAAATATATATCTTGTTTTAGTTTTTTATTATCTATTAATCTATTTTAACTCTTCATGAGTTTTAAGATTTATTTTAATTCGAAGACTTGAAATTTTCAATGGTTTATAATTTTGAATGACTTTATTTTGATATAGCTACTGACATGTATTATTAAACTTCTAGATATTTTGAAAATTTAGAAATCAATCCAATCCAAACCGAATGAAAAAAACCTAAATCAAATGGATGATTAAATGATAAGATCAGAAGAATTGGATAAGATAACCTATGAAGCACTGACACTTCAAAAATCTTGACGTGTCGTGTCCGACACTTTCCGACACTCTCGGACACTCCCCGACACTCCAACACGCGTTATAGAAATTCAAAAAAGGTTTAAAGGTTGCATTGCTTTGAGTTTTTAGTTCCAACGATTAGATTCGTTGGATTACGATTATTATTTTATTGAGTTTAATATAAATATTTGGGATATCTTATGTTTCTTTGCAAAATTTATGGATATTATAAGTTTAAATTCATTTTTTTTGTTAAATTATTGAATATTAAATATAATATACACTACATAAATTAAAAATATTATTTAATATCAAAACGTGTCCTAACGTGTCGAAATCTAATATTTTTTAGAATTAACGTATTGGAGTGTCGTGTCATATCGTATCACGTATCCCGTATCAGTATCGATGCTACATTTCAAAATGAATCAAATCTAGGCCGCCAACAGTCTAATAATAATTATTAGTAAGATTAAATAAAATAATGTTTCTCCCCAAGAACAATTCATTATTATTATTTTTTTTTTTTTTGGTAAACAAACAATTCATTATTTAATTTGAAGAGTGGTAAGCCCAAAGGAGGCGATAATAGATAATCCATGTGAAAACATGAATGACAAAACGTGCACCAGCTTGGATTGGAAGCAGCAAGGTTGGCATTTATAACTTCAAGGACTATACGTGTCCCTCTCCCATTTGCTTTACTTGGCTGTGAGGAAATTCCTCCAATACCAAGTCGGTAACGTTGAAGCTTTTGCTATCTTAGCACTGGCTAGTTTTGTCTAGATTAGGAAAGATATTTTGTTTCCATTAAAATGTAATATATTAAAATAATAAATCAGCACATGTTATTGCCCAATATAGAGCTTGGTGTGAAGTGCTTACGTTTAAAAAACTCGTAAAATATGGGAATAAGTGCACAATTTTATTTAATTTTTATAGAAAAAAGTGATGAAGTGGTTCCGTCGACTTTAGAGCCTAAATAGGAGAAGAGACAAACACAAAAAAACCAGTCCAATGAGCCTCTTGCTCACAAAGGAGGCTCTGTCAGTGTCCGCTTTAAAGAGGAAACCAATCAAACCATCATATAGCTAGCTTTTCTTGGATTTCTGAGGACTCCCTTTTATCTTCTCAAGACAACCCCAACATGGACAAGACTCAACTTGTTTATTAAAAAACAATCAATCAAAAACTTAAAATATATAATGAAAAAGAGAATATTCTCATTTTATAAGAGAGTAATTTTCTTATTTTATAGAAAAAATTATCGTGGGATCCATCATTAAAGGATAAAAAAGAAAAAGAGAATCAGATTTTCGAAGTAAAATAATATGAGATAATTACCTTATGTAAAAAAAGTAGTATTTATAGGGATGTGCATGGGTTGAACCGAATCGGATTTTTTGAAACACTAAACCGAATTGGTTTAAATGGTTCGGTTCGAAAGTGGTCCGGTTCGGTTCGAAAGTGGCTCGGTTCGATTCAGAACCGGTTCGGGTCGACCTTCTTCTGAAAAGAAAAAAAATTAAAAATTTAAAAAATAAAGTTATAAAAATTAATTTTTCGGTTTGCAATCGGTACGGTTCAATTCAGAAATGGTTCACTTCTTAAACTGGTTCTAAAATCGGTTTGGTTCATGAAAAACTGGTTCGGTTCATGAACCGATTTTTAAAAATCAGTTATTTTAATAACGGTTCGGTTCAATTTTTTGGTTATTTTGAACACCCGTAAGTATTTCCTATATTGAAAAACAACAAAAACTTAATTAAAGTTATTTAATGTTATCTTAAATTTCTATATATATATATATATATATATTTAAAATTATAATTAACATTTTTGCTGTATAAATTATACTTTAAATTTTAATCGTTAATTTTACTTTCTATCTAAGAATTCATGTGACTAATAAATTAAATATATTGGATGCAATTAAGTTAACAATTAAGATTAAGTGTTTTACATGAAAATAAATCATCTTATATTTTGTTTTAATATGATCATATCGTATGTAAGATCTAAATCTTCATTCACAAATTAACAATGGTGACAATTTTTAATATCTCATTTTGCTAATTCTTTTATTAAAATCATGACACTCAATCTATGAATAAATATTTGACATCGATCATTCTAATAAGCTCATAGTTTATCATGTTTTTAAGGACTAAAATCACTCTTATATCTAGTCAAAAACATAAAAACTTAGAATTATTTGACTAAAAATATGGAGTTTGACTTTTTGACTTATGTGAATGATTTTTTCTTGTTTTGTAGGAAAATTAAGTCAAACTGGAGCATTTGAGCGAGGGTTAAGCTTGAAGGACCTAAAGCGGTAAATGAGCAGCAGCTATTTGGTGAAAATATCCCTAAAGTTGTCCTTCAGCCAATTTTTTGTATCCAATATGACGGATTTGGATCTCAGGTTCTTCATAGAAATTGTAAATCTCTCCTTTATCTTTTCAATGGGATAAAGATCATATCAATTGGACGTGTATAGCTCTAGTTATGGCCAAAATACGAAACCATAATTTTGTTATCAAAATAGCACATTTTAGTGCTATTAACGAGCACCAGCTTGTTTAACGTCCACTTGCGACCCAATTAAGACCCATTACATGGTTTTCATCTATAACAAGGATTCCTTCCTATACCTATTTAAGCTATTCTTCATGAGTCTTTGACATAACTTGATACTGGAGGTGTAGTTTTCATTGAAGGAGTGAGTCTTTCGTGCTTTTGAGAGCCGGAGACGAGATTATGCTAGAAACCGTGAAGATTCACCACTTCATCATATCAATGGAGTTTAGGGAAAAAAATTTGTTTTCTTGATTTCACCATGTTAGGCTAGATTTTTTTTAGTTATGGCTAGATGGAACCGAATTGAATCTTTATGTTTCCAAATTAATTTTTAATGTAATTTTTCCTTTTTAATTGAATGAATGCGTCTTTGCTAAATGCCTTATATGAGTTGTCCTTATATATAGATTGAATTAAGATTCGTATATGACAATAAGGATGTTCGTATATGAATTTAGTTTGAGTCATTTATCATTAATTTGTATAACTATAGGAATGGACATGAATTATGTCATTTTTATGATTCTTGATATTAACGCTTAATTTCTTATGAGAAACACCAAGGAATTATGATTCTCTTACGGGGTAGTAAAGGGTTAGAATGCCAAAGAATTGAGTTTTAACTAATTTAGGGGAATTGATAGACAATATAAAAAGGATGATTAATTAAGATTTTAATTCAGAACATAAAAGGAGAATTGGGTGAAGTCAAATCCCTAACTACGTTTCTTAATTAACAAGTAATCCAAATTTTACCTTATTGCTTTATTATTTATGTTGAATATCGAAAGAGAAGAGAGGAACATTTGAAAATAATACTGTGTGTATCAACTACACAGCGGAGTCTATTATATAACTTAAAAGAAAGAAAATACAAACAGATATACTCGATGTGGGACTTCTATATTACTATTCTAAACTATCATTTACAACACTCCCCCTCAAGCTGAAGCATATAGGTCATATGCACCAAGCTTGTTACAAATAAACTCTATTCGAGGGCCCCTCAAAGATTTTGTAAACACATCTGCTAATTGCTCATTAGAGGGTACAAAGCTAGTTTTAATTTCACCAGCAAGAATCTTTTCTCGAACAAAGTGACAATCTATTTCTATATGTTTGGTTCTTTCATGAAACACTGGATTTGATGAAATGTGTAGAGCTGCTTGATTATCACAAATGAGAGTTGTCTGTCCAGTGTCTCCAAACTTAAGCTCTCTGAGAAGTTGTTTAAGCCAGATGAGTTCGCAAGTAGTAGTCGCCATGGAGCGGTATTCTGCTTCAGCACTTGATCTGGAAACTACGCTTTGTTTCTTATTTTTCCAGGAAATCAAGTTGCCTCCAACAAAGACACAATACCCAGAAGTAGATCTCCTATCAGTTGGACAACCAGCCCAATCAGCATCACAGTACCCAACCAATTGATCATGACCTTTATCTTCATATTCAAGGCCTTTTCCTGGAGATGCCTTGATATACTTAAGAATACGAATGACTGCATTCCAATGTTCTTGACATGGAGAATTGAGAAATTGACTGACAACACTAACTGCAAAGGAAATATCAGGCCGAGTGACTATGAGGTAGTTCAATTTTCCAACCAATCTTCTATACTGCTCAGGATCTGAAAAGGGCTCCCCCTGATTTGGTAGAAGCTTGATACTTGGATCTATAGGAGTTTCAACAGATTTTGAATTTAACAGAGCAGTTTCTTCAAGAATATCCAGAGCATATTTCCTCTGAGATATCACAACACCAGATTTAGATTGGGCCACCTCGATTCCTAAGAAGTATCGAAGTTTCCCAAGATCCTTAGTCTGAAAATGATGACATAAGTGTTGTTTCAATCGAGTGATCCCATGCTGATCACTGCCTGTGATGACAATATCATCCACATATACCACCAGATAAATAGAACCAGAAGCAGAATGACGAAAAAAGAGAGAATGATCAGCTGCACTCCGAGTCATGCCAAATTGTTGAACAACACTGCTAAATTTACCAAACCAAGCTCTTGGAGATTGTTTGAGGCCATAGAGAGACTTACGAAGACGACAAACAAGTCCTGACTCCCCCTGAGCAACAAATCCAGGAGGTTGCTCCATATAAATTTCTTCCTCAAGATCACCATGAAGAAAAGCATTCTTGATATCCAGTTGGTAGAGAGGCCAATGGCGAATAGCAGCCATGGCAATAAAAAGGCGAACAGTAGACATTTTCGCCACAGGAGAAAAAGTATCAATAAAATCCAAGCCAAAGACCTGAGTGAAACCCTTCGCCACCAAGCGAGCTTTAAGACGATCCACTTGACCATCAGGTCCAACCTTAACAGCATAAATCCATCGGCAACCAACCACAGATTTTCCAGAAGGAAGAGGTACCAGATCCCATGTGCCATTATGATGAAGAGCACTCATTTCATCAATCATAGCTTGTCTCCATCCCGAATGTGAAAGTGCATCACCTGTAGTCTTAGGGACAGATACAGAGGACAAAGAGGAAAGGCAAGCAAAATATGATGGAGAAAGACGATGATAACTGAGATTGACTGCATACCTGGCCGGAGGGCGAGTATCACGAGTACCCTTACGAAGAACAATGGGAAGGTCACTATCCGAAGGTGGGACCGAAGCCGTGGGAGGAGATGCAGTTGAATGTGAGTCCATGGATACATCTGACGAATTAGGCTCGATCTCATCAGCAGAAGAGGTGATAGAAGGAGAGTCAGAAACATGGATGGGTAAAGACGGAAGGTAAAGAAGGTCACTTGGGAAGGATGGCTGTACAGAATCAGTATCCACAGGAGTAGTAGAGGATCCAAAAAAGGGAACTGATTCAAAAAAAGGAGACATCCGCCGAGATAAAGTATCGACGTAAAGTGGGAGAGTAGCAACGGTAACCCTTCTGAGACCGAGGATAACCCATAAAAACACATTTATGAGACTTGGGAGCTAATTTATCCAAACCTAGACCAAGATGATGAACAAAACACGTAGAACCAAACACATGTGGAGTTAAAGGATATAAAGTTTGATGGGGAAATAAAATAGAGTGAGGTACCTTATGATTGAGAACAGATGATGGCATGCGATTAATGAGATAGCATGCAGTAAGTATAGCATCACCCCAGAATGTGTATGGAACATTACCATCAATTAACAAGGCACGAGTGGTTTCAACCAGATGGCGATTCTTGCGCTCGGCTACACCATTTTGTTGAGGTGTATGAGGGCAAGATGTTTGATGGAGAATGCCATGAGATGAAAAGAATTGTTGAAATTGATGAGATAAGTACTCACATGCATTATCACTACGAAAAGTACGAATAGGAATACCAAATTGAGTTTTGATTTCATTGTAAAATAACTGAAAAATAGAAAACAACTCAGACCGATTTTTCATTAAAAATAACCAAGTACACCTGGAATAATCATCAATAAAAGTAACAAAATACTTAAACCCTAAAGTAGAAGAATGACGACTTGGTCCCCAAATATCAGAGTGGACCACAGAAAAAGGAGAAACAGCTTGACGGCTAAGACGACTTGGGAACGTACTACGAGTATGTTTCCCATACTGACAAGACTCACAATTTAATTTAGAAAGAGACGATAAATGTGGAACCATCTTCTGAAGCTTTGTAAGACTAGGATGGCCCAGACGAGCATGTATAGTAAGAGGAGAGTCCACAGTGGAGCAGGCTGAATAAGATGGAAATAGTTGATAGAGGCCTTGAGACTCACATCCTCTGATAATCTCCTTCCCCGAACTCCGATCCTGAAAGATGACAGAGGTTTTAGTAAAAGAAACAACACAGTCAATGGATTTTGTCAAACGACTAATAGAAAGTAAGTTAAAAGGAGAATCTGGAACATAGAGAACATGATCCAGAGATAAATTAGGTAAAAGAAGAACCGTGCCAATACCCTGTGATTGGACCAGAGACCCATTGGCCATAGTAATAGTGGGAAAAGAACCAGTAGTACAAAGGGAAGTGAATAAGGACTTATTACCAGAAATGTGATCAGAAGCCCCAGAATCAAGAGTCCAAGGGCCTATAGAGTGCAACTGAGAGATTCCAGCAAAAGAATTACCAGTGGGAGCAATAGATGTAGTAGGACCTGATGGTTGCTTCTCAGACTTATTACCAGCCGGAGACCCAGAAACATTGGAGACGGGAGAGTCCATAATCAAGAGTAGAGGAAAAAAAAATCCAAAAAGACTGATCACACAACTAACCGGAAGAAGAGGGATCAGAAAAATAAGACCGGATCCAGAATCGTCTCAGCAAGACGAAAAAATCGCAACCAGCCGTGGCCGGAACGGAGTCTGCACGCGCCTCCACAATCGCCCGGAAACTGACAACGAGACAGTTCCGGGGAAAAAAAAATTTGTAAACTACGATGAACAATGGGTTCACCGAAAAAAAAAAAAAATTCAAACGTTCCTTAGGCTCTTGATACCATGTTGAATATCGAAAGAGAAGAGATGAACATTTGAAAATAATACTGTGTGTATCAACTACACAGCGGAGTCTATTATATAACTTAAAAGAAAGAAAATACAAACAGATATACTCGATGTGGGACTTCTATATTACTATTCTAAACTATCATTTACAACAATTTAATTTGATTTTCATACCATATTCGTGACCAAATTTCATTCAACTCTTTTAATTAATTGTTCAATTTAAGCGTAA
Source organism: Gastrolobium villosum (assembly GCA_032173675.1). Taxonomy (NCBI): domain Eukaryota; kingdom Viridiplantae; phylum Streptophyta; class Magnoliopsida; order Fabales; family Fabaceae; genus Gastrolobium; species Gastrolobium villosum. The sequence continues at coordinate 7,268 of JAVKPL010012631.1, read as the reverse complement.
ATAATAAATTAATGATTAAAATTTTAATTCTCATGAGAACGATATGATAGTTAATATACTTTATTATTTTTAGAATTGATGGACTTGCCGAAATCGCAATATTCGCAGCACATTCCATGTCATATAAAAACAAGCGAGCAATGCTTTCCAAACTCATGCCTATAGATTAGGAAAATATTAATATTTTAACTCCACTTGGTCAGATTGATTTGGAAGTACAAGGGATTTTACTAATTATATATTCGTATGTAAATGATAACAAGGGGCAAAAACCAATGTACATTGATAGATTCTGTGGCTTAGAAGCAAATTTAATTATACTCATTTTACTGCTGCTGCTCACATTTCCACATACAGCTAGCCCCACAGCCACATGTAAAAGCTGTGCCCGTGGCCTCTTCCCATTTCTCAAACTTTGTATGGAAGAAAGAACTCTCCCAATAAACATGATGATATGATGATATGATGGTGATGTAAACACTTGAGAACAATGATAAGCAACCCCTAATGACACACCTATCCGGCTCTGTCTCTTTTCCTCTCAACCAAAATAGGGATAAATCTAATTGAAATTTTATGTTATAGAAATAAAAAGCATGTGAGACCCATATGTCAGAAAAGATTATATGTAAAACCCATGTCAGTATGAAAATCAAAAAGTGTGTAGGAAAATTTGAATTCTCATATTAAATAAGAATTATAAAACCCATAAATAAATAGAGAAAAATTTCAGTAATCCTGGACCACTATTTATTCAGTAGTCTAAACCAATTAAAATCATACAACTAATGAGAAGAGAGAAAAAATAAAAAATAATTTTTTATTCAAATATCATCTCTTGAATGGAAGGATCATATGGGACCTAAAGCACAAAAAAAAATAATTGCAAATAAATGGAAACAGTTTTGTGAAGGGAATGGTGGGTCCACGACAAGTGGGGTATCCTGCAAAGTGAAGTTTGGATCACGCGGACAAGGGTTTGTTAGAGTTCTCACATGATTCGCGAATCTCCAGCTTGCCCTTTTCAACGATTGCGACTACTCCTACTACTACTTTTCCACCTTTTTTCCAATCTTACCCTTAACTTAATCTTACTCTTATTAAAGTCACTATCTCTTTCCCTTCTCAAAAGCCACCATTTTTGCTTTATGCTCCGCAGCAACCCAAAAAACATTATATTAATTATGATAGTATATATGATGAGATTTGATTTTATCATGTTACATGAATTCTCATGTTGTGACTCAACTAGTGGTGAGTCTTATATTTATTAAAAAAAAAAATTTTACACACAAATCGAAGAGTCACTAACATAAGAGTTGAATTCTCATGAAATATGAGAAAATGTTTTCACATATATGATACTACTACAAAATTAAATCTACCACTATTTATCTAGGCAGTTAGCACAAAGGCATGGGCATGCATGCCATAATGTAATCCATATTTTTGACATATCTTTCTTATATCTATGATCCAACTTCTACGAAAAGAAATAAAAGATCGATATGACGCACAGTTAGGTATAAGACTGTCGTTTTGTATGAATTTTTGAAATACCCCCCAAAAAAAAAAAAAAAAGCAAAAGCACCACCGAATCGGCTTCAAATCACCACAAGACAAAGCTGCAAATGCAATAAAAAAAAAACATTGTGTTAAGAGACAACTACTTTCCTCATATAGCAAAGTTATGCTCCAGCCTTCAAATTCTCCCTTACTTAATTAAGAAGCAAATCAAATATATATATTATATGGGTTATAATAATTTTACACTGATATAAATATTCACGATCTTAATCGTTGATTCTATTTATATCTACTGACTCTGATTTATCAGATATGTGAATAGTTACAAGCGAACAAATTAACGGACACAAGTTGATATAAGACTTCTTATTATTACAACATTGTAAGAATAACATGCACATATTATATATAGAGGAAGGTTATATTTACAAACTTCTTATTTATAAATTCTTACAAATTATATTTCGTACTCTAGGAAGTATACTAGGTTACATTATATAATTCTGGGAGTATAGAGTATAATTTATAAATGAATGTTTTGCCTTATATATAAACTTTGGGAAAAGTATTTATCCTTTTAATTGACACAACTTATATCCTTTCACTCTCACAAAGAGGTGTGACCCACACCTTTATTTTTTTGTCAATTCTCTCTCATTCTTTATCTATTTTTTTCTCTTAAAATGACACAACTTTACGTCCTTTAAAATGACACACAGTTTACCCATTAACTTTTGATCAAAAGATCTATAGTGACTAATACAAACTAATTAAGATGATGCTGACTACTGAGTATTGTGGTGTTATAAAACTGAATTGTCCAAGGGCATATCTGTCCAAAACAAAAATAAAAAGGACAACCCCAGAGATAAATAAGCCTACACATCCTCATGTATTGTTTTTTCATATGATTGTTTTGTTCAGTACTATTCATCTCATCATCTCCATTTTTACCAATATATCATATGATATTGAAAACCTCATTCCATTAACCTCCTCTCCTTCAAACACACACATCTAACAATAGTTCCCCAAATACACACACAAAAAAATGGCCTCAGAAACACACCCTCTGCAGGGTCTAACACCAGAAGAATTCGCTGTGCTCGAGCCTATAATGAACAAATACCACAAGTTCGAACCTTCCCCAAACGCATGCACTTCCGTCATAACATACCGAATCGATGCTCCAGCGAGCACGGTGTGGCCCTTCGTTCGAAGCTTCGAGAATCCTCAAAAGTACAAGCACTTCATAAAGGGTTGCAACATGAGAGGTGACGGAGGCGTTGGAAGCATAAGAGAGGTAAGCGTGGTTTCAGGGCTTCCAGCATCAACAAGCACCGAGAGGCTCGAGATTTTGGATGATGACAAGCATATTCTAAGCTTTAGGGTTGTTGGCGGCGAGCACCGCCTCCAAAACTATCGTTCTGTTACATCGGTGAATGAGTTTAACAAAGAGGGTAAGGTTTATACTATTGTTTTGGAGTCTTATATCGTTGATATACCTGAAGGGAATACTCAAGAGGATACGAAGATGTTTGTTGACACTGTCGTTAAGCTTAATCTTCAGAAACTTGGGGTCGTGGCTATGGCTACATTAATGCATGGACAACAATAATAATTAATTAATGTTTTTGAAGATGCTGGGGTTGTTGTAGTTGATATCTGTTATTTTCAGACTTTTGAGTTTGAGTTCATTGGTGGTGGTTAGTAATGCATGCTTCTTTCAATTTTCATTGTTTCCTTCCTTCTTAATATATTCTTCAATTCATCATGAAAAAAATAATATTTTTATTTTCTTATTAATTAGTAGCGTTTGGTTATTAGATAGTTGCAATTTAATTAGAATATGTTTATATAATTAGAGGGCAAGCTTTGGAACAGCTATAAGATTATTCGAATGTCATATATTTAAGGTCGCGTATAATCCTGACCCTATTCTCTCAAGTTGGGAGCCTTGAATACCCGGGATTTGTATATGTTCAAATAATTAGTTCTATATACCAATAATAATAATTATAATAAGTTCAACCAATTATAGTCATACCCTTTGTGTTAATTTATTCAATAGCTAGGAGGGGACGTAGAAGATTGGTTGGAGTCTAACTCCAATATATATATATATATATATATATATATATATATATATATATATATATATATATATATTGGAGTTAGACTCCAACCAATCTTCTACCCCCTCCAACCAATCTTCTATCAATATATATGGTATAAGATCCGTTTATAAATTTTTGTTACAAATTATACTAAGTACGACCGGTGATACACTATATCATTAAAGTATGACCGGTCGTATTTAGTGTAATTTGTAAACAAAAAAGTTTGTAAATATAACTTGCCCTAATATATATATATATTGGAAAGTATCTAAGACCAATATTTGAAGGGGTTTGATTTTATCATGTTGCATACGAATTCAATTCTCATGTTGTGAATCAACAAGTGGTGGGTCCCACATATATTAAAAAAGAAAAAAGAAAAGTTTTGCACGCAAATCGAAGGGTCATAACATGATAATTGAATTCTCATACAATATGAGAAAATGTTTTCCATATTTGAATACAGATTTCAAGCTTTGTTAATGTGAAATGAGTTTAAAATATTTAGATTTGGTATTTTCGTCTTTGGAAAGTAATCGACTGAGTCTGAGACGAAAAATAAGAAGAAGAACAATAATGTTATTCATATTCAAGTTGAGACAGTTGACGTCACTTGTATATATATATGAAATGCGATCTGCTTGAATATTATTTAAAGAGGCTTCTAGATATGCTTTCGTGTACTTTTATTATGAAAATTAAAGTTCAAATAGGCAATTAATGGATGTTCCTTTTTTTTTTAAAAAAAAAAAACTATTTTTTGTCAACCTTATTTATATATATATATATATATATATATATATATATAATCGTAGTTAGTATTGATTCAAGAGGGAAAAAGGGGAGGATAGTAGTTGAGTTAATAAACGCCTTTTTGTGAAACTTAAATGTCAAACCCCAAATTCAACGGCAAGGACAACAAAGTAAGAAGATCTCGTGATAACTTGTGGCCAAACTTCAGGAACATGTGACTATGGACAAAGAACTACGAGTGCTATTTCCAAAAAAAAAAAAAGAACTATGAGTGCGAAGGCTCATGTCTCTTTCTCTACTCTTGAGACTGGGGTGCAGAACACGAGCATTTTGTTCATTTTTTGGCAAGCAAGATTAAAGTTTTTATTTTTTTAAAGTGGCTAGCAATATAAAAGTTAGTTGACAATGATTGGGATATTGTGCTTACATATGATGTAATTGTTCTTTTATTAAAAAGAATTGCAAATATGTAATAGTAAGATTGTGTATACAAATTACGCTATCATTATACTCACTAGTCGGAGTTTATCGATGAAGTGATTTTAATAGTATAGCTCTTAACTTTATTTTCTGCTTTGGGATATAAGGATCTGTTTGATTTGTATTCTCAATTTTTTGTTTTTAAAATTATTTTATAGAACAACTTCTTGTAGAAAAAAGAAGAAAGAAAACTTATAATTATCATATTGTAATTAATGAGACATTGTTCTCCGTGTTTTAATATGTTTAAGAGTTAAACTCAGGAAAGAGAACAAAAAGAGGTAATAGTTGTTCTCTATTTTTTGTTTTAAAAATTAAAGAACGGAGGTTTTTTAGAATGATTAATACAGAAAACTCATACCAAAAACAATTTTTTTTGTTTTTTTTTTTAAAACTACAAAACTGTTTTTGTATAACAGAAATCAAATAAACCTTAACTTTCTGACTCTGTTTTTGAAACTAGACAAAAAATTTCCTGCCACATTTATTCAATTTTTTTTTTTCACATCATCCCTAAATATTTCTCTGAAGCGAGTCGCCCCTGATATTTTTATAAACTTCAATTCTTTGTATCACTTATGAGACTAATCCCAAGTCTAGTTAGTTACATTTATAGCTCATCACTCCTCTTCAAATATATATTTGGTGGGAATAGAACTAGAATCTCTCTCTTCCCATTGAAGATATTTATATATAAAAAAAATCTTTTTTCTTTTATTATTTAAGAGGTCTTGAAAACTTCAGAAGAGGGGAAGTTTATAACAGAAACATAACAGACAAACCTATGACATTAAGCACGTTAGAATAAAATATGAACAACAATAAATTAAGCACTGACTTTACACAATTCGCTTTCATGACATGTATAAGTTGATTATAATTTTTTAATTTGATTCGTCTTATTTAAACAAGTGTTTATTAAACTTAAAACGAATCATTACTATGAGACGCAGGCAAAGTGAAGGTTTGTAGTCCGGGTAGAAATAGTTTGAGCAATGCCAGAAAATGGACTTTAACTGTCCATTGGGCTATTGTTCCTCGTGTCCCATCAGCATTGGACGTGTGCAGATATGCGTCTTTATGTTAATGTAAAATGGGATTTATAATTCAAATGTTTTGAATGAGAATTGAAATTATATGTTGTAAAGATAAAAAGTATATGAGACTTATGTGTTAGAAAAAAAATATAAGATCTATGTCAACATGGAAATGGAAAGATGTGTAGGAAAATTTTAATTTTCACGTTGAATGAGAATTATAAAATCCATGTAAAATATGACTAAAAAGATAAAAGCCCGTGACCCAAGCAAGCTCCTTTTGCTTTCTGAGATCATGTTAAGCTTGATTAAGGCTTAATAATGGGTACAATTACTAAATGATGACAGCAGTTGTTACTAAAGAATTGAGTAAGTAAGAGTGAGAATATGTGTTTGATAAATTGGGAGGTCCCAAAACGATAAATTAATTGAAATATTAAAAAAAATATAGGTACAACTATATAACACTAACAAAACATTTATTTGGCTTTGTCGTTTATGAGGAACGGACACTAGTCGGACACACTGGTCCAGTTCATGCCCTATCATCTAAAAGGTTTATGTACTTAAAAAAAAGTTTTAAAACGGCCCATATATAGGCGAGTCTTGTATCTGTTACTGAACCCAAAAGAGAGAGGGAGAGGGGAAACAAAAACCAAACCACCCACTATTCTGCTACAAAATTTATGAAATACTGTACTAATGGATAGTTTAGAAGAATACGATGGGAAAGTACTTATTTGGTAAGCTAAAATATTACTGAAATTTTGTTCCAAAAAATGTAAAATTTCCCAACGCCTAGGCTTCCAAAGTGGTATTCTTGAATGACATCTTGGAAGAAGAAATATACACAAAACAAAATTTCGGAAAACCAAATTCTCATAATTTTTTTCAAAAATCTTATATCAAATGTAGGTAAATAAAATTATTACTATCACTCTCTTGAAAATCTCAAAAAATTCCCCTTATCAAAACACTCCCTTATTCTATTGTAAACTCTTCTACTATAACTTTTAGGGAGCGTTTAGTTGAGGAGAAATTTTTATTTACCCAGGAATCACTATTTTCAAAAATATGATGGAAACATTCAGTTTACGATAATATCCGAAAATAAAAAAATTTAGAAATATTCAATTTCCCGAGAATCTTAAAAAAATTCTTGTACCAAAAATTTAGAAATATTCTATTATATTTCTTTAGTTACTGTTTCTTTTTTTTTTTTTTTGAATGTTACTGTTTATTTAAGTGATGCTTGAATGATAGCAGTTTCACCATAGTTGTTACGGAGATATGACATAAAATAATGGAATGCACTATGCAGCTTAAAATTTTAAGTGAGATAATTGTTTAA